>JAYEVE010000960.1:0-62888 GCA_036346375.1 Guadua angustifolia
TCACTAAAACACAATTTCCCCCCCAACCATATCTCCACAGTATTTATTTATTTATTTAATTTTTTTTTCTTCTACTAAGCTTACCTCACGCCAAAGGACCACTGCCCCGTGGTAAATGCTCACTACAGAACACTACACATCAAATTATGAAATCCTTCACTACAACCATCTAAACCCAAAAGTTCAGTCACACGATAGGAATGGTGACATAAATATCATCAATTTTCAAGTAGTCCACTGATTAAACAAGCACCACCAAGGAACCACATCGAATGATTTCCTACGGAACCGAGTGTCCCCCCTGCGGAGGTGAACGCACCCGTTCTTCGAGATCCAAGGGCGCATCGACCCGACACGCGAGAGTACGTCCGGTAAGCCCTTTCCTGCTTCGTGGTCTTGCTCGAATCTGCCCTTCGATGGTCCCTGAAGGGCGCTCCTTTTTGCAGCTCCGAAGGAGTCTTGGGTCGCCGACAGGATGTACGAGATGTTCGGGAAACTGGTGCACAACTATTCCATGGACGACCCCGTCCCAAGGAACGTGCTCCGCTGAAAACCCGAGGTAAACCAAACAGACCAAGGGCTTGACTTAGCGGCCCCGAGGCCCTTCTTGACCCTCTCAGGCGCCTTGAGGACCACCAAGAGCATTCGACTGACCGGCGGATGCTCCGCCTGCCGGAGGAGCAAGAGCAAAAAGGGCAAGGGTAGGACTTCCCAAGCCGGGGCGGACCGCCGGAAGGCAAAGAAACCTCATGCCGAGTAGGGCGACCGCGCCATGGTAAGGATCCCCATGGCCGAGCCCCCGAGCCCACGCCCGTGCTCTTCGTGGCTTGACGCGTTCTTCTTCTTGCAGCAGCAGAGTGCGGCGGCTGCCGCCAGGACCTCGAGCCCTCACCCGACTCCGGGGCCCCAAGCTCGGAGCTCCGCCGCAGCGGATGACGTGGAGCTAGCACGGTCTTTGAGACCCCAGGTCGCTGGGACACGTAAGCGAAGGGCCCCATCCGCCTCGGGGCAACAAGACCTTCGCCGACCCCCGATGAGGCGGAGGCTGGCGACCTGTAAATTCTCGCTTCCAGGGGCTTTTTTCGTTTCTCCTCATCTTTTCGCTTAGTGTATGCTCTAATCGCAGACCTTGAGCGCCCGAGCTCAAACTTGCCCGCTTTTGACGATGGTCAGTATCCATTATCGAGTCCGAGTCAGTCGAGGGGAGGACACATTTGAGTTGGTCCCGCGCCGCCTCTCGCGCCCAACGCGGACTCCGTCGGGGTCGCCGAGCCTGGCTCCGGCCGGCGGGTTCGACCAAGGCCTCGACGACACGGATGATGACGAGTCCCAGCCCGCAACCAGCGTGGATTTTGACACCGGCGAAGCCCATGACACGGCTGTCGTCATCGACTTTCCGGCTGCCAGCGAGGGCGCCAGAGCCATGTGCGCTACCGAGGCGATACCCCGAGCCCTCGACCACGCCGCTCCAGCACCGAGGCGCAATCCGCCCCGCCACCGAAGGTGGCAGGCCGCAGTGCTCCGCAGACCGCCCGAAGCCGCTGCGTCATCGAGGCGCGGCATCCCCGGCCACGGAGGTCGAGAATCCCGCGGCGGATCCGGCCGCCGTCCCCTTGGTGCCGGAGACGGGTGGGGCCCCGGCTGTGGATGCCGGGACCAGTACTGCCGCCACGCCTTTCCCCGTCGTCGACGGGCCGAACCCCCCGGAGGAGGCAACGGACGACCAGGCCGCCCCCGGGACGGGAACTCAAGGCCCTGGCCCGAGCGCGTCAGCGGTGGTCGATGTCGGCCTCAACACTGATGCGGCGGTCGACGAGGAGGAGGAGATCTCTCGCAATCGTATTGACGACCACGAGGAATTCACCCGCGTACGCCTGGAAGGCCATCTCCGCAAGGTAAGGGTCTCCCTGCACATCTCGTAGTTGGCAGTCTGAGCTCCTTGTCCCCTCTCATTTTGGGCCTCCATTCCTGTCATGAAGGTGATCGACCATGCCTCTCAAGGGCTTCAAGGCCTTCGAGAGCACGCTGATGTGCTTAGGGGCCTCCTGAACACGATTGAGGCGCGGGAGGTTGAGCGCTCCATGCTCATCAGTTCCATCGAGGTCGAGCAAGGGGAGCTCGAGCAGAAGGCCCAGGAGCTCGACGATTTGCGCCGGACGATGAGGGCGCTAGAAGTAGCCCATGCGGCAGAGCTCGAGCAGGCCAGGGCCTCCGAACGCGACCACGGTTTTAAGGCCGTGGAGCAAGAGCGTGCGCGGTCTGCCAAGGCGCTCGAGGCCGAGCGGGCTAAAGTCGAAGCCCTGGAGAAGGCTGCTGCAGAGCGGGCGCCTCCCCCGCCGGAGCCGTCCCCCGAGCTCGAGGCCAAGATCCTGGAACTCGAAGAAAAGCTTGGCCGCGCCAACAAGGCGGTCGAGGACGAGTGGGCCAAGGTCGGGGCGCTGGAGAAAGCCGCCACGGACCGGTCGTCTTCCTCGGCGAAGGCGTCCCCCGAGCTCGAGGCCAAGTTCTCGGAGCTCGAGGGGAGACTTGAGCGTGCCAAAAGGGCAGCGACGAGCGCGATGGCCCAACTCCAAGACGAACGGCGCCGAGCTGCGGATGCCTCCACGGTGGCCCTCCAGAACCAGAGTGAGCTATCGGCCCTGAGGGCCAGGGTCGCTGAGCTCGAGCAAGAGAAGCTTGCCTGCGAGATGGCCGAGTTGTAAAAGACGTTATAAAGCAAGTAATGTTCCAATAGAAAATAGATCGTTTTGTTTGGGGGAACGAGGAAACCTTGTCCCTGATTGAAACTCATAGTTGCGGATACTTGTCTCTCCGGCTTCGCTCGTTTGCCATGCTCGCGCTCTCTTGGTCGTCTTGCCGATAAGATAGCCTTATCCAGCCCGTTGGGCCCGAGGTCGAGCGACGCGTGCCTTGGGCACAAGACGTGAACGGACTGAGCGGCCACGACCATAGAGTAGAGGAAAAAAAGCCCGCAGGGGGTGACAAAGCGAGCACGCTAAGCGGATGGCCACACTCGGGTTAATGCTCGAGCAACCATCACGACCATGCGATTTGCTCAACGACCAAAGTGGCGAGGCTTCGCCCGACCGCATGTGGGAGAGCTAGATCGCGAAGAGGTTTGGCTTACGCTTAGCTCTGATCCTTTGGGGTGAGCGCCAAACCCGCGACACGTAGACCAAGAGCAAACGTCTTTCTTGTGCGAAAGGTCGTGCTTTCGAACATAAAAAAAAAGGCTCGTACAAAGAATGGTAACAACACAAGTGGAAACAATCATAAAGGGTGAAAAAAGGAGCAATCAGCTTTATTGAAATGTAAGGTATAGAGTTTTACACATAAAACTTCCGAAGCTGATCTATGTTCCACGAGCTAGAGAGCTCTCTGCCATCGGGCATCCCTAGCCGGTAAGCCCCCGTGCGATCTGTTGAAATGACTCTATAGGGGCCCTCCCACCGTCGGGGGACAACTTGTTGGTCTTTGGACGAGCCACTGAATCCGTCTCAGGGCTAGGTCCCCAACAAGGAGCTTCCTAGGTCGTACCGACCGAGACGCATGTCTGCGAAGAGCTTGCAGGTAGTGCGTTGATCGTAGCAGTGCACGGCATCTTACTTCTTCCGCGAGGGTAAGGTCGAGAGACCGTTCGTGCTCGAAGTCGACTTGGTCGACTAAGCCGACTTCCGCAGAGCCAACATAACCTCGGGAGGCGGGGCGGCCGGTGCGAACACGAGCTGGAAGGGTGTGGACCACAATGGCTCGGCTTGTCGTGGTACGAATAGACCATAGGGACGGTGGGAAGTTCGCCCACCCGAGTCTTGCCCGTAGCGTTCGAGCTCATCTGCGAACTCGTTTCTTGGCATACTCGACGATTTGCGGTTGGCGTGTTCCATCGCTCCGCTGTTCGGGGTGAGCCACCAAAGCAAAGCATATTTTGATGCCGAGTTCCTCGCAAAACTCCTGGAACAACTCATTGGTAAACTGGGTACCGTTGTTAGTGATAATTTTGCATGGAACTCCGTACCTGGTGACCACGAACAAGCGAAAAAAATGAACCGCCGCCTGAGCAGTGATGGTCGAGACTGGTTCGGCTTCGATCCACTTGGTGAAGGTGTCGATGGCCACGAACAGGAACTTCTTTCCCCGACCGCCTGAGGAAAAGGGCCGAGGATATCCAGCCCCCATGTCGAGAAAGGCCAGCGGGATGGTGCGAGCGCGCGTGGCGGCCGGTGCGACTTTCTGGGCGTGGAATTGGCATGCGCGGCAAGTGCGGACAACATCACGGGCGTCTTGGAGAGCCGTTGGCCAATAATACCCCATGCGGAAGGCCTTGCCGACCATCGTTCTGTATAAAGAATGTGCTCCATAGAGGCCCGAATGGATGTCGTTTAGCAGGTACTTACCCTCCTCCGTGGAGACGCAGCGCGCCAGGATGCCGAAAACATGCCGCCTGTAGAGCTTTCCTTCGACGAGCGTGTATAGGCTCGCCCGGCGCTTGACCTAGCTCCTCTCGGCAGGGTCGGATGGTAGGTCGCCCCGTGCAAGGAAATCACAGATGGATCTGGCCCAGGAAGGTGTACCTTCGACCGCCACGAGCAAGGCCTCCTGCTCGGAGATCGAGGGAGCCGCCAACGTCTCTAGGACGACGTCGGGTGGGATCTCGTCGTCAGAGGTGGCGAGCTTGGAGAGGAAATCGGCGCTGGAATTGTCCTTCTGGGGGATGTGCTTGAGCTCCAAGTTCTGAAACCACTTCTCCATTTTGCGCACCTCGGCAAGGTACTTCGCCATTGAGTCTCCCGAGCATTGGTACTCCTTATTGTACTGGTTGACGACAGTAGGGAGTCGCCCTTACGACCAACCGGCGACGCCCAAAGCCTTGCAAGCTCGGAGGCTGCCAAGAGAGCGTCAGATTGCCACATTATTGGTGCGCGAACCCAAAGCGAACAACGTACCTCGGTGGTCGTCGCCGCGGTGTGAGAATAAGGATGCCAGCCCCCGAGCGCTTGAAGGACCTCGAGCCGTCAAAGAACATAACCCAAGGCTTTTCGCCCTCGACCTCAGGCTCGGGCGCAGATTGCGACACTTGCTCGACCACAAAGTCGGCGAGCACCTGCGACTTGATGGCTGTTTGAGCGACGATTTGGACATCAAACGCCGCCAGTTCCATAGCCCACTTGGCGATGCGCCCGCCGCCGTCTGGGTTCCGCAAGATGTCCCCGAGCGGAAAGTTGCTCGGGACGACCACGGAATGCGCCTGAAAATAGTGCCGGAGCTTGCGCGACGCCATCAAGAGAGCATACAGCAGCTTCTACACCTGCGGGTAGCGCTCCTTCGGGCCGTGCAAGACCTCGCTGACGTAATAAATTGGGTGCTCTTTGAGACCCGTTCGCCACCAGGGCGGCTGGAGCGTGGGCGGTGGCGCAAGGTAAACTGCAACCTCTCGCCAAAGTTGTGGCGTAAGGAGGGGAGGGATGGCGGTATACCTTGTTTCGTCGAAGGATCCGCGCCTCTGAGTCCACTCGAACCCCGTGCTGCGCGAGTTTGGAAGAATGGGAGCCAGCGCTCGCCGAGCCTCGAGATGAACTCGCTGAGGGCGGCCATGCGGCGGTGAGGCTCAGACCGCTTGATCGAGGTCGGGCGCCATCTTCTCGATCGCCTCGATCTTCTCGGGTTCAGACCAACCCCGAGCCCCGATCATGTAGCCGAGCACCTTGCCCGACGCGCACCAACACGCACCGGGATTGAGCTTGATCTTGTGCTGTTCGGGTTGGCGAAGGTTTCCTCGAGGTCCACGAACGTGGTTGCCCTCTGAGGAGCTCTTGACGATGATGTCGCCCACGTAGACCTCAAGGTTCCGCCCGATCGGGGTTGAATGTCTTGGTCATCGACGCTGAAATGTGGCCCCATTGATTATGCAGACTAAAGCGACATGGTCAGATAGCAATAGGTGCCAAACGGCGTGATGAAGGAAGTCTTGCCCTCGTCGTCGACCGCCAGCTTGATCTGGTGGTACCCCGAGTAGGCATCGAAGAAACTCAACATCTTGGCATTCGCGGTGGAGTCGACGATCTGGTCGATGCGCGGAAGCGGGAAGTTATCCTTCGGGTAAGCCGAGTTTAACCCCGTATGGTCGACGCATATTCTCCACTTTCCTCCCTTCTTCTGCACGATGACCGGGTTGGCCAGCCACTCGGAGTAGTTGATTTCACGGATGAAGCCGGCCTTCAGGAGCTTGTCGAGGTTCTCCTTGATGACCGCGACCTTCTCTGGGGAGAAACGACGCAGCTTCTGGCGCACAGGTCGAGAGCCGGATCTCACCTGCAACTTGTGCTCGATCACCTCCCTCGGAACGCCGGGCATGTCCACGGGTTCCCAAGCGAATATACCCTTGTTGGCGCGAAGGAAGGTGACGAGCTCGAGTTCCTATTTGGAACTCAGCTCGGCCGAGACGTGGATGCACTTGGTCGGGTCGCCCTCCTCGGCAAGACTGACCTTCGCCGCCCATCGGGCTGGATTGCCACCTTCTGGCGGGCGTTCTTCGCCGTCGCCTCCGGACCGCGCTGGGACAGCATGCCCGCAAGAGCCAAGGCCTTGGTCTCACACCCATGCGCCGCCTGCAGGTCGCCCCGCACGGTGATGATGCCGTTCGGGCCAGGCAGCTTCATACATCGATGGCCATAATGGTTGGCCGCCATAAACTTGACCAAGGCAGGCCGCCCGAGAATGGCGTTGTACGGGAGATCACCCTCGACCACCTCGAAGGTGACTAGCTCGGTGCGGAAGTTGTCCGAGTCACCGAAGGTCACGGGCAAGACCACCTGCCCAGGGGGATGGTCGAACTCCCGGGAACGATCCCGAAGAAGGGTATGGCGACGCTCTTGACCTTCGACCGGGGAATCTGCATCCGGTCGAGTGCTCCCACCTGCAGCAAGTTTAGAGAGCTGCCGCCATCGACCATGACGCGCCCGACCGCGGTATTGCTGATGGTCGGGGTCACGACCAAGGCGGTCTTTAGGTCTCGAGCCATACCTGGGAGGGCGTCCTCCGGAGAGAAGGTGATGGTGGCCCCGGCCCACTTGCAGGGCTGCTCGGTGGGCCTTCCAGCGGCGACCTGGTAGATGGTTCGCGCGGCGGCTTTGACCTCGCGCCTGGACTGGTAAGCCGACGAGCCGCCAAAGATGACATCGATCCGGCGCTCGCCCTGCTGGAACTCCAAATCGAGGTCGTCGTGCTCCGCGCCGGCGTTCACCATGTCGGTCTGGTCGTCATCCTTCGGGAGCACGGGCATCTCGCCCCGCCAATCATAGAAGGTGTCGACTTGCTCGCTAAGCCTGCAGTTCAGCAGTCGTGGCCGCCGCCCTATAAACAGCGAACTTTGCCGTCATATCCCGGCGCCCTCGGCCCCCGCGTTCGCATCGGTCCGCCGGGGCCAAGTCGTTAGCCCTCTTCTTTGGGCTGGTTACAGGCTCGACGAGGTTGAGGCCAACCTTGGCGGGGTTTGGAGCCCTCACGAGCCAGGCCTCGGACCTCGAGGACCTCGCAGTGGCCGTCCGCCGATACGACCACCCGCGGCAGATCGTTGCCGCCCCGTCGGTCATGCTTCCGCTTCTTAGCGATGGTGCCGTGGTCGGCACCCCTCGAATTGGACGGGCCGGCCTCTGTTTGGTTTAGACCAAGCTTACCTTGGTCATAGTCGCTTCAAATGGATCGTCGTCTGCGTCGCGATATCGCTCCGCCATGCGGAAAAAGTTTGTTGACGCTGAGCCTCGAGATGATCTCCAGGTCTTCAGTGAGGCGCCGGTCGCGGACGCTGAACTTGAATGCCTTGATGACGGCTTCGTCGGAGATGCTCGAAATCAGGTTCCTTGTGCGGATAAACCATCGCACGAAATCACGCAGCGGCTCGTTCTTGCCCTGGATGACACGGTCCAGGTCCTTCTCCCTCCCCGGCCGCTCGTAACAACTCTGAAAGTTGGAGCAGAGGGCGTTCTGGATTTGGCGCCACGACCTGAAGGAACCCGGTTTCTGGTTGAAAAGCCAGGTCCTCGCGGCCCCGTCCAGTACGGTCGGGAGGTAGTTTGCCATCACCGGCTCATCCCCACCGCCGCCAGATTGCGGTCGATAGATGGACAAGAACTTCGTCGGGGTTCTTAGTCGTCCGCCTTCGATCGAGCGGGCTTAAACCGAGCCGCCATCGCCTTGGCGCGAGACCGCCGGAATACGCCATGCAGCCATAGGCCGACAAAGCGCTTGTCGGGTGTGGCCATCACCGACAAGGTCCCTGCTGCTACCGGATTCGGAGTCGAGGCTGCCTACGCAACGCGACCATGATGCCGCACGGAATCGCTGAGGTAACGCTTATAGCGGTCCCGACCTTCTGGCGCCGGGCGGAACGTCCGGGGAGAGGTCCGCAGACCTGCTGCCGGTCGACTCAAAGTTCATGTGGCTCGGCTCGGGCCTGGCCCTGCTTGGTGCTGTGCCCGCAGGACGCCGGTGTGCCTGCGTCAAAGCCTCATCCCGAGCCCGCTGCTCGGGAGCCGGCTCTGCAGGGGCGTCCGATGGGTGCGCTGGTGACGGCGCGGACGTGTTGTCATCACTCTTACGGGAGCGGGTCCCGAGTGTTGACCGGTGCTGCTGGCGCGACCTTTGTCGCAGCCGATCGAGCTTTTCGGCGAGGCTCGGCAAAGAGCTCCGACCTCACCCTATCGGGGTCGGCCATGACCGGCGATAGCTGGAGGCGCTCTCCGTGAGAGGGACTGGGGCCTAGAGGGCGTCTTGGCCCTCTCTCGGCCTCGGCCAGAGGGCGGTTATGGCTTGGTTGATGGCGACGTGCACCATCCGGCGGGCGTCTTCAGGGGTCTGCGGATCACGGTCATCCGTATTCCCCTCCGCGCCTTGGCCATCCGCCATCAGAACGTGCTGCTCGAGGGGCGGCGGCGAAGGCGTAAACAGGGACGCGGAGTCGGAGTCCGTGCCCGAATCCACGCTTGAGGAAAGTCCGTCGATGAAGTGCGCCATGCTCCTGGGTTCTTGATGTTGTTCCTGCGAATAAGCGAAGCAATCGGGCCCCACGGTGGGCGCCAGCTGTCGACGATCGGGATCGCCGACCGCAAGAAGTGAGTTAGGGGTCTCGAGTGATATGGGATCGAAAGCGCGCGGCTCAAACGAAGAAAAGTACAAAGCGAGGTTATGGTGAGCAAGACGACAACGAGCGGGAGACCAAGATTTATACTGGTTCGAGCCCCTGTTGAAGGTAATAGCTCTACTCCAGTCGCCTTGCGGCTATTTTCTTGGCTAATTCTAAGTACAAGGGTGTTTTACAGCTCAAGTTCAGCAATGGCTAAGTCTAAGCTCGAGCTAGGGTGCGTTGTGTGTTGTCTCCGTGTCCCCCAAAGGACTGTGTCCCCTTGGTTTTTATACCTCCTCAGCACGCAACGGCCGGGCTAGATTCCCGGGAAGTGGCCTTCGTGCACGTTGAGGGCAGTGATGTAATCTTAGAACTTGTTGTACGCATCCACTCTGCCCTATGACCCGCGCCTTGAGCAACCGTCGGTCAAATGCTTGATCCGAAATCCAAGGGCGGATCGTGGCTGAACAAGGGCCCGCCTGAGCTCGAGTCGGCGGGGCCGTGCTCGGGTCTAGTGCGCTCTAGGTCGAAAGCGCCAAGACGCACCTGTGTCGAGACAAGGGCCTCCCGAGCTCGGGGGGTCCGTTGACCGCGTGCCAGCCGGTCAAAGGACGCCCAGCCCTCGTCACCAAATGATTATGTATACCTCAGGGTTACTCCCCTTAAAGGTGTTAAGAGGTTTCTTGTCAAGGGAAAGCTTGCACCTAGGTTCGTTGGACCATTTAAAATCCTGAGCCATCGAGGAGAGGTTGCTTATCAGTTAGAGTTGCCAGAATCATTGACCGGTGTGCATGATGTGTTCCATGTGTCACAGCTTAAGAAGTGCCTTCGAGTGCCAGCTGAGCAGACGCCGTTGGAGGCTATTGAATTGCAGGAAGATTTGACCTACAAGGAATACCCGATCAAGATTTTGGATGTAATGGAGCGTAGAACCAGAAGCAAGTTCACTCGCTTTTGCAGAGTTCAATGGAGTAATCATTCAGAAACTGAAGCAACTTGGGAGCGTGAAGATGACTCAAGCGCAATTCGAACCTATTCTCTAGTCGATACGAATCTCTTGGCCTAGATTCCGATTAAGGAGAGAGGTTTGTAACATCCCAATTTTTGGTTTTTTTAATTATTAATATTATTTTATTGCAATTTACGAATTTTATGATTTTTCTGGATTTATTTGGATTTTTTGAGATTTATTTGATTTATTTGGAATTAAATAATATTGCTTTCAATCAAAGATTAATTATGAATATATAAATTTAAAATAAAGTTTTTGTGAAAATATTTTATTTAAGTCCAGAATATCTCAAAGTATTTTTGAGATTTTTCTTGGAATTTTTGGAGTATTTCTACTACCCTAAATAAATCTGTTTATTTTTGGGAATTAAATTAATTAGAAAAGGCTAGAAAATCACACGTGAACAGTAATGGGCCCGGCCCAGTTACTGTGCAGGCCGGCGGGATTAAAAAGGAAATTCTACCGACCGTTGGATCTTGATCCAACGACCTTTATCAAAACGTGTAAAATAGGAAACCCTAGAAAACGATTCGACCGTCTGATCTTGATCGATCGGTTGCAGCGTTATCATCTTGAGAGGACTCTCGCCGCCCAAATCTCAGAATCTGAACTTCGCCGCTGTCCTTCCTTGAATAGCGCCCGCTAGGTATAAATAGAGGCCCGACCCCCTCCAGATGATCACCACTCAACAAGATCTTGCTTTCCCACGCCGTCACGGAGAGCCACCATAGCCTTGCCTGACGCCGTCGCCGGAGTTTCAAAGCTTTCTTGCGGGTGCACATCGTCATGGGACTTCTTCCGCGTTGAAGTCGGATTCGAAAGTCGCCACTCACGCGCGCTGGATCCACCGCCCACGTCGCCGAGTCACGCCGAGCGCCTTCGGGTGGTCGTCTGCCTCAAGAATAAAGAACTCAAAGACCTGCTTGACCATTGCTCGGGAAGAACCTCGGCCATCCGATCAACCGTCAATGGTCCAGATTGCGCCACGCCGCTTGGGTGAATAGGAAACCTCACGGTAAGCATGAGCCGTCGATCACCAGATCAATGGCCCATAATCAGCCGCGTCACAGCCATACGATCGGGCGGGAAAAACCCGAATTTCCTTTATAAAAATAATTCGCTAAAATCGGATTTTTGAATTAGGGTTTATTTTCAGGATTTTCAAACTTCAAATTGCGATAACTTTTGCATACGAACTCCGATTGAGGTGATTCAAATTCCTAAAAATTTGTAGAATTGAGATCTTTCTAATGGTGGCTTTTATTTTAATTTTTGAATTTGTTTGCTCTTTGGTTTTGGTTTTTATTTGCTTTCTCTCTCGATTCGCGTAGACGTTGAATTGTGCGAGGCTTCGGGAAGGAGATTTTGCAGCTCAAGAATTATTTTCAGACCAAGACCAGGAGCTTAACGAAGGCAAGTTGTGCTTTGATCATGTTGCACCCATGAATTAGATTGCATGCTATTTTGATTTACCTTATCACATGTTATTTTATGTGTATAAATGATTTCAACCTAAATTTGGGACTAGCTATCGTACTCCTTTGAATTATATCCTACCTTGCTAGTTGTATGCCATGATCCACTTGTCACCCTAGGTTGGTTAATTATAGTTGGTTTAATAGAAAATCAACATGGGTGGTTAGACCGAATTAGAGATGCTTAGCCATGCCACGTCATCACATGCTCATGGAATATTGTTTATTAATCTTGACTAATGGAATATGGAACTATGATGATAAGTTGTGGGCCATGTGTGGTCGCACAAAGAGATTGAGTTGTTGTGACAACGGAGTCACATAACGATGTTGATTTGTGAAGAGCACGTGGTGTTTAGTAATCAACGGGGTGGGAAAAATGATTTAGGCGGGGCAAGTGGCAAGATTGTTTCGGTGGGCCAAGAGTGGCAATCAGGCGGTCAGATTTGGTTTTTATTGGTTTTGGATATTTGAGATTATCTCGGTTAGTCTTGCCTCGGCCGATTAAGGACTTAACCTTGCGAGCCTTTGACTTGAGTCAAACTTGCACCACATCGTCTGTTATGGGGCAGCCTAGTGACTAATTTGCAAATGCTTAACTTAAGTGCTATCATGGTGGTGTGAGTCCGTGTACGGGGAAACTCACATGGCGCAAGAGAGGGGGCCTGTTGTGGTGGTATAGCCCTTGATGTTGAAACCTTAGCGGGTAATCTTGGGTTAAGAGGATGCATTGTAAAGGCTTTGTTATAATCGTTCGCCTGTGTGGTGCATGGTTATATCGTGTGGGTAAAGTGCATGACCTCTGCAAAGTGTACAAACTATTCGGATAGCCGTGCTCACGGTATTGAGCAAAGCTCAGGAATTACAGTCAAGGGGTAGTTAATTTAAAATGAACAACTGGATGGGATGGCGGGATGCCATGTGGATAATGGAACTTGATTTAGGATGGAGAACTTGGGTTTATTTGAGAATCATGAATCTATTTATCGTTATTATTTGTTTCTTGTCTTTTCAATCTATGTCTTGTATGTGTTCTCAAATGCTGCTTTAGTGCAAATGAACCCCTTAGCCTTCCTTTGGAATAAGCCTGCATATAGCTATGATAGAATTGCATTTTGTGCACAACTTGTTGAGTACGTGTTGGTATACTCACCCTTGCTTACAAACCAACAACAGTGGAGGAATCATCGCCTGTGCTTGAGGAGGACTTTCAGGTGGACGCGAGTCACTAGGCCAAGCCTTGTCAGTCGCCTGTGGTGTACTGATGAGTCACTACGTCTTCTACTGTTTTCCGCTGCATTCATCTTACTTTATCTTAGACTTGCCCATGTGGCTGAATAAATGTAAGTGATCATAAGATCATACACTAGTTATATTGAATAAATGAAGTCTTATATTGAATAAATGTGAAGCTTACCGACGTTAAGCTGTGTGCACTAGCAATTGATCCTAGGACTAGTGCGGTAAACACAGTGGGTCCGAATTGTTGAATTCGGGTCCTCACAGAGGACCAGGAGAGGGTCGGCGCATCTACTGGCCATCCCAGACTCCCTCCTTCTGGAGAACGCCTCCGCGCTATCGCCTGAGTCATGGTTGATCCCGATAGAACGAGGTCGGAGCTTTTTGGCCGAGCCCTGGCCGAAGAGCTCGTCAGGCCGGCAAAGGCCACGCCGCGCCAAAGACCGGCCAAGACTCGGGACCCACTCCCTGAGGAGTGACGATAACTCATCGCGCCGCCGCCAGCGTACCCACCGGACGCCACCCGCACAGGAGGCACCCTCTCGCCAGCAGCGGTCTCGGGGCGTGGCTTTGACGCCGCCACGTCTCCGTCCCACAAGTACCAACCCGAGCAAGGTCAGACGCGAACCGGGCTCCACGCTGCCCACGTCGTCCAGCAGCGAGTCAGGAGGCCTTTCCCCCGATGTTCCGCCCAGGCACCGCCGGGTCCAGGATCGTCTGCGTTACCTCCCGGGTGACTCCCACATGCAGCGTCATGGTCGTTCTCGCTAAAGGTCGGGCCGCCGAGGCAGCCTCGACTCCGAGTCCAGCGACAGCGAGGGCCTTGTCAGCGATGAACACACCCGGCGTGCACCTGTCCCGGCCTACGGCTGCATGGCGTACTCCGACGACCTTCGCCGCGTGCGCTGGCTGGCTCGGTTCAAGCCGATGTTGATAGAGCGCTTCGATGGGACCCAGAACCCCGACGAGTTCCTATCCATCTACTCGACCTCCATCTTGGCGGCCGGGGGCGATGAGCTCGTGATGGCGAATTACCTCCGGCCGTCTGGGACGACGCCGCAGACTGGCTCTTCAACGAAGCTTGCTTCTTGAGTTGTGGCGCCAGATTGAAACGCCCTCGCTCCAACTTTGAGTTACTCTGAACGGCCGGGAGGGAGAAGGACTGGATCGCGTCATCCAGGGAAAGAATGAGCCACTTCGCGACTTCGTGCGGCGATTTATCCGCACAAGGAACCTGATCCCGAGCATCTCCGACGAGGCCGTCATAAAGGCGTTCAAGTTCGGCGTCCGCGATCGGCGCCTCACCGAGGACCTGGAGATTACCTCGAGGCTCAGCGTCAACAAGCTTTTCCGTATGGCAGAGCGGTACGCAGATGCGGATGACGCTGTCCGTTGGAAACACGACGGACGACCAAGGTAAGCTCGGTCTGAACCCCACAGAGGCTGGGCCATCCAATTCCAAGGGCGCCGACCACGGCGCCGCTGCCAAGAAGCGGAAGCGTGACCGCAAGAACGGCGGAGGCCTGCCACGAGTGATCGTCTCGGCAGACGGCCAGCGCGAGGTCCTTGAAGTCCGAGATCGAGCTCGGGAGGGGTCCCGACCACGCCAAGGTCGGCCTCGACCTCGTCGGTATAAAACTAGCCCCAAGAGAGGGCCGACGGTTCAGGCCCAGCGGACCGATGCTCGGCCGCAGGGGGCTGAGGGGCGTCTAGGATACGATGAAGCGAAGTTCTGCTTGTTCCATAGTGCACCTGACCACGACCTACGAACCTGCAGGGCTTGGCAAGGCAAGCTGGAAGCTTTCTACGATGGTCGGGGAGAAATGCCCGTGTTGCGGAAAGAAGACGACCAGCCGGACAGGGTGAACGCTAGGGCGGACCAGGATGACCTCGACCTGGAGTTCCAACCGGGCGAGCGCCGCATCGATGTTATCTTTGGCGGCTCGTCGGCTTACCAGTCCCGATGCGAGCTCAAGGCCGCCTCGTGAACCATCTTCTAGGTCGCCGCCGGGAGGCCCATCGAGCAGCACTACAAGTGGGCTGGGGCCACCATCACCTTTTCTCCAGAGGACGCACTTCAAGGTATGGCCCGAGATCTGAAGACCGCCCTGGTCGTGACCCCGACCACTAGCAACACCGCGGTCGGTCGGGTCATGATCGACGGTGGTAGCTCCCTTAACTTGCTGCGAAGCCGAGCGCTTTGACGGATGCGATTTCCGGTCGAAGGTCAAGAACATCACCGTCCTTCTTGGGATCGCCGGGGAGCTCGACCGTCCCTTTAGGCGGTGGTCTTGCCCGTCACCTTCGGGCGACTTCGGCCAATTTCGCGACCGAGTGATAACCTTCGAGGTGGTCGAGGGGACCTCCGTTACAACACCATCTCGAGCGCCCGCCATACGATCAAGTTCATGGTGGCCAATCACTATAGCCATCGGTGCATGAAGTTGACTGGCCCCAATGGCATTATAACTGTGCGGGGCGACCTACAGGCGGCACACGGGTGCGAGACCAAGGCTCTGGCCCTCGCCGGTATCTGCCCAGCCGAGGCCGGATCACGATGGTGAAGAGCGCCCGTCGAAGCAAAGAATCTAGCCCGATGGGGGCGATCGGCGTGCCGCTCGAGGAAGGCGACCCGGCCAGATGCATCCATGTCTCGGACGAGCTGAGTTCCAAATAGTGACTCGAGCTCGTCACTTTACTCTGCGTCAACAAGGGCATATTCGCTTGGGAGCCTGCGGACATGCCTGGCGTCACGAGGGAGGTGATCGAGCACAAATTGCAGGTGAGACCCGACTCTCGACCTGTGCGCCAGAAGCTGCATCGTTTCTCCCCCGAAAAGGTCGCGGTCATCAAGGACAACCTTGACAAGCTCTTGAAGGCCGGCTTCATTCGCGAGATCGACTACTCGAGTGGCCGCCAACCCGGCCATCGCTCAAGAAGGAGGAAAGTGGAGAATGTGCGTGGACCACACGGGCTTGAACTCGGCCTGCCCGAAGGACAACTTCCCGCTCGCGCGCATCGACCAGATCGTTGACTCCACCGCAAACGCCAAGATGTTAAGCTTTTTGGACGCCTATTCAGGGTACCATCAGATCAAGCTGGCGGTCGACGATGAGAGCAAGACGTCGTTCATCACCCCGTTCGGCACCTACTGCTACACGACCATGTCGTTTGGTCTGCGCAATGCGGGGGCCACGTTCCAGCGTCTGATGACCAAGACGTTCGACCCCCAGATCGGTCGCAACCTTGAGGTCTACGTGGACGACATCATCGTCAAGAGCCCCTCTGAGGGCGACCACGTTCGCGACCTTGAGGAAACCTTCAACAACCTGAACAGGCACAAGATCAAGCTCAACCCCGAGAAGTGCGTTTTTGGCGCCGCGTCAGGGAAGGTGCTCGGCTACATGATCGGGGGCTCAGGGGTTGGTCCGAACCCAGAAAAGATCGAGGCGATCGAGAAGATGGCGCCCCCGACCTTGGTCAAGCAGGTGCAAAGCCTCATGGGCCGCATGGCCGCCCTTAGCAGATTCATCTCGAGGCTCGGCGAGCATGGGCTTCCGTTCTTCAGGGCTCTGCGCAAGCATGGGAGCTTCGAGTGGACGCCGGAGGCACAGCGGAACTTTGACGAGCTAAAGGTATACCTGTCGACCCCACCCTACTTACGACCCCGCAACCCGGCGAGAAGTTGCTGCTCTACCTTGCGCCATTGCTCAAGCTATCGATGCAAATCTGGTGGCCGGCGGGGATCCCTGCACCGATCTATTATGTCGTGAAGTCTTGCGGCCCGAAGGAGCGCTACCGTGAGGTACAAAACTCGCCAGACGCTCTTCTCTTGGCTTGCGTAAGCTTTGACATTATTTCCAGCGCACTCTATGGTTGTCGAGCAACTTTTCGCTCGGGGACATCTTCTTGGAATATGGGGGCGAATCTCAAGTGGGCTATGGGTTGGCGGCATTCGATATCTAGGTCGAGTCCGAGCGGCCATCAAGTCGCAGCGCTTGTCGACTTCGTGGTCGGCGACGTCATAACTGCGCCCGATCAGAGGTCGAGGAAGAAAAGCCCGGACCATGTTCTTCAGCGGCTCGAGGTCCTTCAAGCGCCGAATTTGGAATTCTTATTCTCACCCCACATAGCGACCACTTGAGGCGTGAGTTCGCTTTGAGTTTCAGCGACCAACAACGTGGCCGAGTATGAAGCCCTCTTGGCGGGCCTACGAGCTTGCAAAGCGTTGGGCGTACGTCAGTTGGTCGTTAAAGGCGACTCCTAGCTCGTCGTCAATCAGTAAAACAAGGAGTACCAATGCTCGGATGACTCAATGGCGAAGTACCTAGCCGAGTGCGCAAGATGGAGAAATGGTTTGTAACACGGAGCTCCAAAGACATACCAAGGAGAGACAACACGGGTGCCGACTCCCTCTCCAAGCTCGCCTCCTCCGACGACGAGGTCCCGCCCGATGTCATCCTGGAGACCATGGTGGCTCCCTTGATCTCTTCCCAGGAGGTCTTGCTCGCCGTGGTCGAAGGTACTCCCTCCTGGGCTGAAACAATCCTTAACTTCCTTGCAAGGGGTGACCTACCGCCCGACCCTGCCGAGCGGAGCAGGACCAAGTGCCGGGCGAGTTTGTACACGCTCGTCGGGGGGACGCTCTACAGGCGGAACATTTCCAGCATTCTAACACGGTGCATCTCTGCGGAGGAAGGTAAGTACCTGTTAAATGACATTCATTCAGGCCTCTGCGGAGTGCACTCTTCGTACAGGACGATGGTCGGCAAGGCATTTCGTATGGGGTATTACTGGCCTTCGGCGCTTCAGGATGCTCGTGACATTGTCACTTTTATCGAGCATGCCGATTTCACGCCCGAAGTCGCATCAACGAACTCTGGCGCGGACTATCCCGCTTGCTTGGCCCTTCTCGACCTGGGGGCTGGACATTCTCGGCCCTTTTCCTCAAGCGGTCGGCGGCATGAAGCTCCTGTTCATTGCTGTGGACACTTTTACCAAGTGGATTGAAGCTGAGCCGGTCTCGACCATCCTTTGCGGCGGCCGTCCGTTTCTTCCGCTTGTTCGTGGTCACAGTGCACGGGTCCCATGCAAGATCATCGCGATAGCGGTACTCGGTTTACGGTGAGTTGTTCCAGAGTTTTGCGAGGGCCTCGGCATCAAAGTGTGCTTTGCTTCGTGGCTCACCCCAGAGAACGGAGGCGTGAGCGCATAGCCAAGCCAAATCGTCGAGCGTCAAGAAGCGAGTTGCAGATAAGCTCGAACGCTACGGCAAGACACGGGTGGGACGAACTTCCCACCGTCTTATGGTCTATTCGTACTACGGTCCACCGAGCCACGTGGTCCCTCCTTCCGGCTCATGTTGATCAATCGAAGCCGCCCCGCCTCCCCTGAGTTCTGTTGGGCTCTGCCAGGTCGGCAGTCGACTGTGTCGACTTCGAGCCACGAACGGTCTCTTGACCTTACCCTCGCAGAAGAAGTAAGATGAGTGCCTTTGCTACAATCAACGCACTACTGCAAGCTCTTTCGCAGACATGCGTCCCGATCGGTACAACCTAGGAAGCTCCTTGTTGGGGACCTAGCCTCGAGGCGGATTCGGGGCTCGTCCAACACCAACAAGCTATCCTCATGATGGGAGGGCCCCTATAGAGTCGTTTCAGCAGATCGCCGCGAGGGCTTCTAGGCTAGCGATGCCGATGGCGAGAGCTCAGTAGCTCGTGGAACATAGATCAACCGGAAGTTTTATGTGTAACCTCTATACCTTAAATTTTCAGTAAAGCTGTTCTTCTATTCTCGTCCTTTATAACTTTTTCGTTTGTAACTACACTGTCATTGTTTCTTGATACTCTTTCGAGCATGACCTTCGTGCCCTGCGCACTCGCTCTTGGTCTAAAGCCCCGGAGCTTAACGTTCACCCCCAGTGGTCGAGCTAAGCGTAAGCCGAATCTATTCGCAATCTGGCTCTCCCCTGTGCCCGGGCTCGAGCCAAAAGCCTCACGGTTTTGACCGTAGTGTGCGTGGTCGTGGTCGTGATTCGAACGTTCGTCTGGGTGTGACCATCTCTTTATTGAACTCGCTTTTGTCACGTTCTTCCCCTATGAACCCTTCCTCAACTCTGCAGGTCGTGGTCGATTGCCTAAGTCTAAGTCTTGTGTCCAAGGCCGGCGCTGCTCGACCTTGGACCCAACACGGGCTGGATGAGGATACCGCATCAACGCACGACCTAAGAAGCCTCGGACTAAGAACGACAAGGGCGAACTCCAAATATCCTCGACTATGAAATTATACCAAGACAAAAGTCTTTCTTTGTTCTCCAAAAGGAATTTGGTTCTGCTAGAACATTTTGCTCTAAAACGTTTCTTACAGGTTGGCCATCTCACGGGCAAGCTTCTCCTGCTCGAGCTCGGCTACCTTGGCTCTCAAGGTCGCTATCTCACTTTGGTACTGGAGGGCTCGCGTGGAGGCATCCGCCGCTCGGCGCCGTTCATCTTCGAGTTGGGCCAGGGCGCTCTTCGCCGCTTTGCTGACGCGCCCGAGCTTCTCCTCGAACCCCAGGGTCTTGGCCTCGAGCCCGGGAGACGCCTTCTCCGCAGATGCTTTCTCCAGCGCCTCGACCTTGGACCGCTCGGCCTCGAACGCCTTGCTGGCGTGCTCGAGCTTCCCCTCGAGCTCAAGGATTTTGGCCTCGAACTCGGGGGACGCCTTCACCGTGGAGGACGCCTACTCCGCAGTGGCCTTCTCCATCGCCTCGACCTTGGCCCGCTCGGCCTCGACCGCCTCGTTGGCGCGCCCAAGCCTCTCTTCGAGCTCTAGGACCTTGGCCTCAAGCTCGGGGGATGCCTTCGCCAGGGAGGACGCCTGCTCCGCAGCAGCCTTCTCTAGCGCTTCGACCTTGGCTCGCTCGGCCGTGAGCACCTTGGCCGACCGCGTGTGCTCGTACTCCACGGCCTTGAAGCCATGCTCACGCTCGGAGGTTCTGGTCTGCTCGAGCTCGGCCGCGTGGGCTACCTCCTGCGCCCTCATCGTTCAGCGAAGATCGACAAGCTCCCCGGCCTTCTGCTCGAGCTCCGCTTGATCGACCTCGATGGTTCTGATGAGCCTCGAGCGCTCGGCCTCCCACGTCTCCACCGCGTTCAGGAGGCCCCTCAGCACATCGGCGTGCTCTTGAAGGCCTTGCAGCCCTAGGGAGACATGGTCGATCGCCTTCACAACCGAAAGGGTGGCCCGAATTAAGAAAGGAAACAGGAAACTTGGGCTAACAAGCTACGGGGTGCGCGGAGGGACCCTTACCCCGCGAAGTCGATTCTCTAGGCGTGAGCGGGTATATTCTTTGTGATCATCGATACGGTCACGGGAGATTTCCTCCTCCTCATCGCCCACTGCCCCTGGGGTGAGGTCGACCACAGCCCCCGCCGGCACACTGGGGCCAGGATCTTTAGGCTCCGCGCCGGGCGTGACCTGGGATTCCGTCGCCTCCTCTAGAGGGTTCGGCTAGCCGGCAGGGGAGGGGGCGACAACAACGTTGGCCCCTACCTCCGTGGTCAGGGCTCCGCTCGCCTCTAGCTCTAAGGGAGCAATGACCGGCTCCGCTGCAAGGCCTCCCGCGGCGCGAACAACCTCCGTGGCCTGGGATGCCATGACCTCGATGCCCGGCATGGTCACGGCTGCGCCGGTCTGCAACGCTCCTGCGGCGGTGCCATCTCCAGTGGCCGGTGGTGTCGCGACCTGGGCGCCCGAAGCGGCCTTGGTCGGGTGAGCCTGGGGCGACTCCGCGGTGGTGACCATGGCACTCTGGGTGCCTTTCCCCGTGCCAACCTCAGGAGGGTCAGCAGCTGTGACGGCCCCCGCCTCGTCGGTGCTGTAATCTTCACTGACCGCGGGCTGGTTTTCCTCCTTGTCCGGGTCGTCGATCCCTTGGTAGAACTCACCAACCGGGGCCGGGCTCGGTGGCCCCGAGGGGGTCCACGTCGGGCGTGAAGGACGGTGTGGGGCCAGCACGAAGATGTTCTCCTCCTCCTCGGACTTGGACTCGCCCTAGACAACAGCCATCGTCAAAACAGGCAAGTCTCGAGCGCGGGCGCTCAAGGTCTGCGATCAAGAACAGGCACTAAGCAGGAAAGACACGGAGGCGGAGAGCGGCGAAAAGCCAAAAACTCACAGAGTCACCGGCCTCCGCCTTGTCAAGGGCAGGCGAGGTCTTCTTGCCGATCTTTGCGGGGCGCCCGCTTCCTCACCCCACCGCCCTGGGACCTCGGAGCTCGCGCCGGGTCTGCGTCGTCCGTGGCGGCAGACCTAGGGGCCTGACCTTGGGCGCCCTGGGCTGGCTAGGGGCTCGAGGTCCTGGCGGCAGCGGCCGCGCTCTGTTGCTGCGAAAGGGGACCCAAATCAGAAGGCGAGTGAGCACGAGCAAGGGACCTGGGGACTCGGTCATGGGAATCCTTACTGTGGCACGATCACCCCACTCGACGTGAGGCTTCTTCACCACCTGGCGGTCTGCCCCGGGCGCGAGAGGCCTCCTCTTCCCCTTCTTGCCGCCGGGCAGCGGAAGCATCCTCCTGGCCGTCTCGGTCAGCTCTAGGTGATCCTGCGGGCATGCAGGGTTCAGGAAAAGCCTCTTGGACACTCGAGTTGAGTTCTTGGTCGGGTGAGGGGCCTACCTCGTTTTTGCGGCGTAATGCATTCCTCAGCATGGGCTCGTCGAGGGTATAGTCGTTCGCGGCCTTCCCGAACATCTCGTTCATTCGGGCAGCGATCCAGGACTCCCTCGGGCTGCTAAAGTGACCAAGTCGTCAAGAGGAGCCGGAGAGCAAATCCGCAGCAAATATTGGGGCAACACGACTTACCGACCGTCCCTTCGTGGGTCACGTCATCGCGACCTTGGATCTCGTAAAAGGGGTGCTCCCTCGCGCGAGGGAACACGGACTTCTCGTGAAGTCGTTGGCGATAACTTTGCCGGTGAGGACTTCGCGTGGGCGTAGATGTGGATGGTCGCGATGGCCTCTGGTGCGTCGTCCGGTCGCCTGACTCGGGGTCTCCTTCTTCCGAGGCGTACCCTTGAACTTCTGCGTGCCGCCCTCGCCCGTTTCAAATAGAACCATCGCTCGGACCCACGAGTGAAGTCATGATAGCGCTTGGGAAGGACCACGAATTCCCATCCATTGCCGGAAGTAGGGGCACCCGACCACGGGGTCCTTCCGGTCGCGGAAAAGGAGAAAAGCGAAAAAAACAGCGAGGGGTGGGAAGGATTCCAAGGAACCCCTCGCATGTGAGTGAAGAAGGCGGAAGCGAAGGATGGAGTTGGGTACGGGTTGATCAACTCGATCTCATGAGCGGTGAGGGCGTCTGCGAGAACTTCGCTCTGGCGTCCGAAGGCCAAAGAGCATGTCTTGCTTTCTGTCTTGTGAGCTCGTCGTCCGTGGCTGCGGCTCGGTCTCCCGTCTGGCGATCGCCATGAATATTGATCCAGCTGCCCCGGGCTCTCGAGCTCTTTCATCCTCGACACCGTCGAGTGCTTTTCGAGTTTAGCCATGACGATCGAGAGGAACTTGGTCGGAGGAAGAAGGGGCTCAAATCAAGAAGACAAAGGCTCTGAAAAGCGAGTTTGGAGAATGGCGGCGATCGCCAAGTTTTATAGGGCCAAGGCACTACTGAACTGCGGTCGAGGCGTTTGAAGGCGCGCCGGTCGGTGATGACAGGAGGCGATTCAAGGCACAGCAGAATCGGCGTCGCGAATGGTTCCATTGTCCGCCGTACTAGAGTTTGGAGATCAAGAGCGCCCGGTGTCGTTTAAATCCGACTGGCGTTACGTTCCGCGACCTCGACCTCATCTTGAGAGCTCGAAATCGGCCCCGTCTATGGAGGCTCAAGGTCGGCCCGTGTCCCTGCCCCGACCTTAAGCCTCGGGGGCTAGCTGATGGGGGCTAGGCGTCCCTTGACCGGTCAGCGGGCTCCCAAGCTCGGGAGGCCCCGACCACGACCTGGGTGTTGTTGGGCCCCGGGCGACCTCGAGATTCGAGCGGAGAGAGGCCTCATCCCTGCTCGAACTTGACTGAACCAGGCGCCACGTTTACTCGGCGGTTCTTTGAGATCAGTGGCGCATCAAAGGCGGAAGTGGGCGGCGTTTGAGCGATTGCAGCCCACCTTCAATGCGCACGGAAGCCACTTCCCAGGAATCTCTCCGCTTGGATTCGGGCAACTTCGAGTGATTATAAAGGCGATGCAGGCGCATGTAAAAGGACGAACACACAAGAACTCGAGCACTAGACATCGCCATTGTTGAGCTCGAGCTGTAATACACATCTGTACTCGATAGTAACAAAGATCACCGCCGCAGGGCGATTGAAGTAGAGCTATTACCTTCGCAGGGACTCGAACCAGTATAAATCCCCGTCTCACGCTCGTTGTCGCCTAGCTCCGACCTCCAGCACGTCGAGCCCTTTTCCTCATTCAGCCAAGCCCCGCTTGGGTCCCAAGTCTTACTAACCCCAGTTTCATTTCTGCGGTTGGCGATCCCGATCGTCGACATCAACAAAATAGACAAATTTCGCAAATTATTTGAAAAGACATGTACAAACTAACATATCTATGTTTTTACTGTAGCTCGCGATTTACTGTAGCAGCTGCGATACAGAACATCAAATGATAGCCGGCGTGAAGGAGAGAAGCCCGGAGGACTGACCGTCCGGCCGAGTGGTGGCGGCACGGCGTGGCCAACCCACCGGCGGTGACAACGGCAGCGGAGGGGTGGCTAATCGGCGATGGCGGTGAGAACAAGGCGGCCAACAATGGTGGAGCTTCGGTTTTTTTTTCACAGTGCAGCAAACGAGCGACGTCGCCGGGAAGTGGCAAAACTGAACCGGATGGCCATCGCAACGAGGGTACTCAGCGTTTTATAGACTCCAGGGCATGCATTGAAGCAGCGAAAGTGGCCACAGTCATTTTGGTTGGCGTCAGTTCCTTGCATGCATGAAGGAACTTAGTGGCCGAACTTAATTCCAAGCCTTTACGTGCATGCATGGAGAGGAAAAACGGCTAGACATCATTGTGGATTAGTGAGGCTTAATCCCTTCTTTGGTTGTGCACGATATGAGCAATAATGCCTCCAGTTGAAAGCTTGGTCATGCGCTACAATGGTGGCAGCCGGAGCGTCGTGCACGGAGGAAAAAGAAGCACCTGGATTAGAGCAATACTTGGTGGAGTTTGAATGAGTTGCTAATTAGGATTAATTAAAGGAGTGGAAACTGCAATGATTGAGAAGTTCAAAATTGTGGTAATGGTGGAAGGGAGAGAGAGACTGTTCGTCTATATATGGAGTCTGGACATGCATGATTGAAGAAGACGTACAGTAGGCTGACATGTGGACCAGCTTTTAATTTTCGGATTTAAATTGATTTACAAAAATAGCGTTTCAGATAAAATAGTAAAAAGGCTCTAAAAATTTTGGAAAAATTCTCTAAAATACTAGGGAATATTTGGAACCTAACGAAGTTGGTTTCGTAATTTTTTTGAAATATAGTTTTTCTGTAAGAATTCTTTTAGCTAATCGAGACACTTATGCGATTATTTATAAAATCGACAAACTAAATCTATAAACAAGTTTTTGAGGGTATTTGAAAGAAACATCCTTATTTTTCAAATGTTATTATTTTAAACTAAATTTGGAATTTATCTTACTTGAAATGCATGATCATTATTTTATACTATTAATTCGATAAAGCTTAAATTCTTATTAATTTCAAAATTCCAAATAAATTCCAGATATTCCTAAATAATTGAAATAGCGTAAATACTGATTAAAAGCAAATTTTGGGATGTTACAAACCTACCCCCTTAAACGGAATCTCGACCCCGAGATTCAATAGAGCTGGGAAAAATATTTGGGAATTCTGCTCGTAGGTCCTCTTCATGCTCCCAGGTAGCTTCCTTCTCGGTATGGTTGCTCCACTACACCTTACAGAATTTGATACTTCTGCTACGAGTTTTGCGAACTGTCTCATCCAAAATCTGTATTGGGTATTCCTTATAAGAAAGATCCTGTTGTAAATCTAGCTGTTCTAAGGACATGTGTTCCTCTGGTACTCGAAGACATTTTCTTAGCTGAGACACATGAAATACATCATGCACGCCAGTTAGTTGTGGTGGTAATTCCAGTTGATATGCCACCTCGCCTCTTCTAGCCAAAACTTGAGCGGTCCAATATATCTAGGTGCAAGCTTTAGCTAACCGAAATCATTTGATTCCTTTCATTGGTGAAACTTTCAAATACGAAGTCGCCCTCGGCAAATTTTAGGTCCCGGCGTCGATTATCACGTAGCTTTTACGCCGGCTTTGAGCGGTTGTTAATTTTTCTTTGGATCGACCTCACTTGTTCTTCTGCCTCCTTGAGTACATCTGGTCCAAACACTTTTCCTTCTCGGTTTCCTTCCAATAAAGTGGTGTTCGACACTTGCGTCCATATAATGCCTCGAAGGTGACATCTGAATACTTGATTGATACCCATTGTTGTATGAAAACTCTGCATAAAATGATTCTTATCCCAACTTGTCTTGTTTGTCAAAGCGTGGGATCTGAGCATATCTTCTAAAACACGATTTACCCTTTCGGTACGGCCATCTGTTTGTGGATGATATCTTTGTGCTAAAGTTAAGGTTAGTGCCCAATAAACTATTCAACTTTTGCCAAAACTTTGAGGTGGTGAGTACCTCTATCAGACACAATTTTCTTAGGTACTCCATGCAAACACACTACCTTTGTCTTGTACAACTCTGCCAATTTGTCTTGGTGTAGGTGGTTTTAACAGAATGAAATGGCGATTTAGTCGAGACGATCAACTATAACCAGATTGAATCATATCGATTGAGTCCTTGGTAATCGGTGATGAAATCCATTCCGACCTCTTCCCATTTCCATTCGGGAATTTTTAATGGTTGTAGTAATCCTGCAGGTCTCTGATGCTCAGCTTTCACCCGTTGGCAGATATCGCACATAGCAACAAACTCTGCAATTTCTCTCTTCATACTGGTCCACTAGTACGATTCTTTCAAATCCAAATACATTTTGGTACTTCCTGGATGTATGGAATAGGCGGTCTCATGAGCTTCTTTTAAGATCATTTCCTTGATTTCTTTCTTATTGGGTACAAAAATTCTTTTCCCAAACCATAGAGTACTTTTTTCATCAATTGAAAATTCTGGAGCTTTTCCTTTCTTCATCCTCTCAATAATTTCCAAAACCTCTGCATCTTCCTTCTGAGCTTCTCGAATTTGGTCCTCCAAGGTAGGTTGTAGTTCCATCATATTAATGTATCCTTGCTCCACTATCTCCAAATTCATTCTCTTGAATTCTTCATGCAAAGCTGGCTGGCCTTCCTTAACTAATATACTATTACAATAATTCTTCCTACTCAGAGCATCGGTCACTACATTAGCTTTCCCAGGGTGATAATGGATTCCAACATCATAATCCTTTATCAGCTCCAACCATCTTCTTTGCCTCATATTTAAATCTGGTTGAGTGAATATATACTTTAAGCTCTTATGGTGGGTGTATATCTCGGTTCGATTCGATGAGGTAATGCCTCCAAATTTTAAGGGCATGTACCACATTTGCTAACTCCAAATCATGAGTAGGGTAATTTTCCTCATGAGGCGTGCTTGCCTAGATGCATAGGCCACCACTTTACCTTCTTGCATCAACACACAACCTAAACCTTGCTTCGAAGCATCACAATAAACCACAAAGTTCTTTTGTATATCTGGTAACGTCAATCTTGGAAGCGAGAGGTTAGTTTCTTCTTGAGCTCTTGGAAACTATCTTCACACGATTGGGTCCATTCAAACTTCTTTTCTTTCTTTAATAGTTGTGTAAGTGGTTTTGCGATTTTGGAAAAATCTTCTATGAATCTTCTATAATATCCGGCCAAACCAAGAAAACTTCTAATTTGAGTTCTTGATTTTGGTTGCTTCCAATCAAGTACATCCTTTACTTTACTCGGGTCATGACAACTCCTCCAGTTGAAATGACATGGCCCAAGAAAGACTTCTTTTATCCAAAACTCGCATTTCTTGAACTTGGCATAAAGCTTATGTTCCTGAGTTTTTCCAAAACTAGACGCAAATGCTTCTCATGTTCTCCTTCATCTTTGGAGTATATCAGAATATCATCAATGAAAATAACTACGAATTTGTCCAAAAATTCCATGAACACCTTGTTCATCAAATGCATAAAATAGGCTGGTGCATTGGTTAATCCGAAGGACATCACGGTGAACTCGTAAAGTCCATACCGAGTTATGAAGGAAGTCTTAGGAATATCTTCCTTCTTGATTTTAATCTGATGGTACCTTGATCTTAAATCTATTTTTGAGAAAACACAAGCTCCCTTGAGTTGGTCAAATAGATCATCGATCCTTGGTAATGGGTACTTGTTTTTTATTGTCACTTCATTCAAAGATCTATAATCTATACACATTCTCAGGGTATTATCCTTCTTTTTCACAAATATAACTGGAGCTCCCCAAGGTGATGAACTAGGGCGAATGAAGCCTTTTTTTGTAGTTCTTCAACTTGCTTCTTTAATTCCACTAATAGGTTAGCAGACAGCCGATAGGGTCTCTGATGGATTGGGGTTGTGCCAGGAACTAGGTTAATAACAAACTCTATATCTCGATCTGGTGGCATGCCTGGCAAGTCATCGGGAAAGACATCGAGGTATTCTTTTGCTCTTGATGCTGATTCAATGTTATTTCCTTTAATTGATTCAACAGTAGTCGGTCTTGAAGCAAGGTCGGATAAAGCATACTCGAGCTCCATCTTTATTGACAAGAGATATGGTATGGTTGGCACAATTAATTTGTCCTTCATGTTTGGTTAACCAGTCCATACCAAGTATTGCATCTATTCCCTGGGAATCTAATAGGATAACGTTTGCTAGAAACTTCACTCCATTAATTTCTATTACTAGCTTGGGACATACCTTTTTAGTCATCATTTCTTTTCCCGGGGATTTTACTATCATAGGGTTCTTTAGGTTCATTGTATCCCAATGGTTCCTTTCCACAAAACCCTTGGATATGAATGAATGAGATGCACGAGAATCAAACAAAATTGTGGCAGTCTGAGTTTCTGAAAGCGTACCCATCACTACATTCGAGCTTCTTGTGCTTCTTTAGCGAGATATGGTTCACATGGCTCCTTCATTTCGATTTGGGGTTACAGGAGTGCGAGGGTGGCCACGACCACGACTTGGTGTCTGGTGAAAGTGATCCCGGGTTGAATGGGCTGGAGCTATGTTTGAGTGCCTTTGAGGACACTTGGTTGCATAATGTCCCATTTGATGGCAATTGAAGCCTTTGCACATCTGCTGTATTGTTAGTTTTCTTTGGTGAGTGACGGATTTTGATGGGGTGTCTGCATGTCGGACGAGTACAGACATCATGGTCCTTTGCACTTCTTGAACCGGCGGCTTGCTAGCTTGAAATTGTCCAAACCTTGGCCTAGACCCACGGCTACATGTTGACCTTGAATTGCTAGCTTTCTCTTCGATTCTCATTTATTGTGTTGTATGTCCTCTTGAGCGAGCTTTGTTCACTAGTTGTTGGAAAGTGGCATAATCATTGGAAGCCAATAAAGCCTTGATCTCCGAGTCCATCCCTTCCATGAATTTCCAAATCTTGTCGGCCTCATTGGCTACTTCGGTTGGAGCATATCGAGCCAATTGGTTGAACTTATGCAAATAGTCGATCATGGTCATATTACCTGTTGGAGCCTATGGAATTCTCGCCTCTTCATTTCTATAACTTCTTTGGGAATATGAGCATCCCTAAAAGCCTGAACAAATTCTTCCCAGGTAATGGCAGGTGCATTTGGATGGGAAGCACGAAATTCTCCCACGGCGGCAGCACCACCCTGCGATTGATGTCGGTGAAGTTGACGCTTTCATAGTCATCACACTGAGCTAATGTCAGCTTCCAGTCCATTTCTTTGATCCAATCATTTGCGACTAGTGGATCAGTGGACCCCACAAAGGTGGAAGGTCTTGTGCGCATAAACTCTCCGAACTTGGACTATGGCTGGTGAGGTTGGGCTTGATTATTGAAGTTGTTGGCTATGCCTTGAAGTACTTGAAGATGCATAGTCAGCAGTTGTTGGATGGTTGGCTCTCCAACAGGGGAAGGAATTTGTACTAGGTTCCCTTGTCCGAGCAGTGATTGATTGTTGGCAGGGTGTTGAGTTTGCCCACGACCTCTACCGCGACCAATACCACTACTACCAGCTCCAACATCACCATGGCCTCTGCTACGAGTATTCACCATCTGGAATTGAGAATGGGAAAAACACAAGGAAAGAGGGAAAAAACAAAGTTAAGAAAAATAGGGAAAATAAGCAATCACCCCACAACATGACAAAGACTAAACCACAGAAAGAAACACCAACTGAAATCTCATATAAAATAAAAGCTTTTGATAAGGTGGCTATATCACAAGCGCATCAAGCACGATATAGTCCATCACACGAATTATTCAACATTCTAGCGTAAACAACCGCAAGGTTCTACTGACAAAGACTGAAACTAACTACTCCCTTCGCCCTCCTCAGGAATACGAGGGGAAGGATCCTCCTCACTAGGCTCATCACTGCTGATGCAGACCCCTCATGCAGTGTGAGATGGGCCTGACTCTCCAAGAGCAGCCCTGACTCCCTGATAAGCCTCAGTATGCTTCACTACCGGACGCACTGACTTGCGCGCTGTAAGCCTGGTTAATGGGCCACGGTGACGCTTGACCATCGGGGCGTCTGGGGTCAAACCCCGAGGCGGAATTTCCTCTCCAGCAAGGACTGGAAAGCGGCGCTCTGGTGTGCCTCTGCCTGCAGTGGTGGAAGTGGAACTGCTGCCCGCTAAGCTTTTTTAAGCTGATGGTTTTCCTCCCTTGCTGCAGCTAACTCCCTGCGCATCCTGGAGCTCACAAGAGATGTGAACATAGGCGTCATCCTGCGCTCGGATGAAGCGAACCCATCGCACAACCGTCGGGTCGAGACTCCAACTCCAAGCTCGGGCCAGGGTGTGACTCCTCCCAACGATGTCGGGAAAGAGCCGATCTGAGGTGTCGTCGGTGAACAGATAGTTCTCACCCCAAATGGATGAGAGCCTCTCTAGTAGCATCCTGAAGTGCATCTCCAAGCATCAGTCATTCTGAGGTGAAGTAGAAGGGACGATCTTCTGCATTTGAACTCCTGGCGTAGACTAGGAACCTGACTTTCCACATGTTGTAGCCAATGCTGGGCACTGAGGTGCATCGATATTCTGGACGATGGGAAATCGCAACTCCTGGAGCATCAAAGACAACTGCTCACAAAAACCTCCTTCCTTCTCAGCAAACGAGGTATAGCAAGGCATCTGCGAATTTTGAAACAAGGCAAGGTCAGTAAAACATTTTAAATGAAAGATAAGGCAGGAGCAAGATGCTAAGATACAAAAGATAGAAGCAAAGGAACTTAGAAGTTCATAAATATATTTTTATGCAAATAATCATCCTTAAGGCTTGGCCATTCTAACTAGGTCACGTTCTACAGTCTTGGCTCTGATACCATTACATTTGGAACCATAAAAGGATACGGGCCCCAGCTGTGTTTACTTGTACTAGTCCCTGGATCAATAGCTAGTACACACAGATCATAACAGTATGGACCATAACCATGCGATAAATAAAAATTCAATTCAGAGTACTGGCCGACATGGCCCATTATTACAAAAGTTGGACCCGTAGGTCAGACAGCAGCGGAAACATTAAACTGGCAAATAAACTTGATGAAGTGAAGTCCAAAACACCATAGGCAAAGACTGGAGAAAACGCGATCCTAAACGTCCGGATGATCCTCCTCTTCAAAGCCTTCATCGCAGATGTCAAACGGTGGAATGCAAGCTCTTGGATAGCTATCTCTGATCTCCTGATCTGCTTTATGGAATAAGCAACCCCGCAATGAAAAGCGAGGGTGAGTATGCAACATACTCAACAAGTCCCAAAAGAAATGCAGTATGTAGTTTAATTCAAGGGAAGGAATTGGTTAATTTGCCAAAAGCCAATTTTTAAAATTTTATACTAGAATTTTGAAGAGTAGTTTTCAAAGGTATTTTCTTTTAAAAAAATAAGAGTTTCAAACTTTTCAGGACACAGCTTCAACCGTGGAATATCAAAACATAGACCAACTCACGGCATCAACCATGGATTTATTTTAAGAATACTTTTCCACAGCACCAACCGTGGTTTCCTTTTGAAATCTTTTCCTCGTGGCTCCAACCACGGACTTTTATCAAATCAAAACATTCACGGCTCCAACCATGCTTTTCTTTTATAAAATCTAATTTTGAAATCAAATAGAGAAAAAAAAACTACCATGTGACAACGCCCTCTGTCCACCCTTGACCGTGGGTACGGCTATCCGAATAGTTTGTTTACTCTGCAGAGTTTGCACGCTTTACCCGCGAGAGATATTTCACTCTTTTTGGTCATACACTTCCTTTGGCATATAACCCCAAGTGAAAATCACAAGGCCATTTCTCTAGCTACATCTTAACTAAGTCACGCCCGCTGAGGTTTCACCGCCAAATGGCTACAACCATAATGGAAGCCCCCTCTTGCGCCTGTAGGACTCCTGTGGCTACAACCACGCCTACTCCACCGTCTGGCATGCCTTAATTAAGCTTTCACTAGTTACTCGGCCAGGCCCGTCCCATACCGGAACCCGCGGCCGCACTGCTGTACATTGTTTGACAATCACAAGGGATCGGTCCTTAGGGTGACTAGGGTGGTACATACTCAAACCCGAGTCTCGTGCATTCTGCACCCACCTTGCAACCTTCCACCCTATTCAAGTTTTTAAATACCAAATCTTTTCTTTTATTTTACCAAACTGGCAGCACCAACTGCCCCTTTTTTTATAATATTTCCACTCAATCATTTAGAATTTCAAGCAACAAGCCTTCAATTGAACATACAAATAGTATTCAGCATAACTAAGCACTACTATTATACTAAACAAAGTATCAAGCCATTTATATTATAACTAATCATTCTAGGGCAGCCAAAGGATAGATGGATTAATATGTAACAAGCATACATATTAACAAGGTATTTAACTACAATCTATCATAAGATATATATTTGTTTTTAATCAACATAGCATGCAAGTTTGTAAATCTACAAAGCATTTCAAAACATAGATCAACATGCTTCAAGGGAACTTGCAAAAATTTGCTAAGAACTTGCCTTGGTCAGCGAGGAGAGAGTTGTCTTCTTCTTGTTGGTCAGCGACGGCGTCGGTGTCAAACGTTTCAATCGCACGAAAAACAACAAATAAATACACATTCGGGAAATACAGAAAATCAAATTAATTCATAACTACATGAAAACTTCCAGATCTATAGTTTAGCATTTTCTAAGATTTATAAAATTTATTTTCACATTTTTGGATGTACAGTTTAGAAACTACAAAATTCATAAATTTGGACTTTCCGTGAATATTTTAGCAGTATAAATTTATCTATAAAATTTCAGTAAAATTAACGTAGCTAGGTATTAATTTTTACTAATTTGCAAAATTTGTTGCACGCAAGTTGGAGCTAAAACGAGTTTGCAACAAAATAGACAAATTTCGCAAATTGTTTGGAAAGACATGTACAAACTAACAGATCGATGTTTTTACTGTAGCTCACACTTTACTGTAGCAACTACGATACAGAACATCAACTGATAGCCGGCGTGAAGGAGAGAAGCCCGGAGGACTGACCGTCCGGCCGAGTGGTGGCGGCACGGCGTGGCCAACCCACCGGCGGTGACGACGGCAGCGGAGGGGTGGCTAATCGGCGACGGCGGTGAGAACAAGGCGGCCAACAATGGTGGAGCTTCGGTTTTTTTTCACAGTGCAGCAAACGAGCGACGTCGCCGGGAAGTGGCAAAACTGAACCGGATGGCCATCGCAATGAGGGTACTCAGCGTTTTATAGACTCCAGGGCATGCATTGAAGCAGCGAAAGTGGCCACAGTCATTTTGGTTGGCGTCAGTTCCTTGCATGCATGAAGGAACTTAGTGGCCGAACTTAATTCCAAGCCTTTACGTGCATGCATGGAGAGGAAAAACGGCTAGACATCATTGTGGATTAGTGAGGCTTAATCCCTTCTTTGGTTGTGCACGATATGAGCATTAATGGCTCCAGTTGAAAGGTTGGTCATGCGCTACAATGGTGGCAGCCAGAGCGTCGTGCACGGAGGAAAAAGAAGCGCTTGGATTAGAGCCATACTTGGTGGAGTTTGAATGAGTTGCTAAGGATTAATTAAAGGAGTGGAAACTGCAATGATTAAGAAGTTCAAAATTGTGGTAATGGTGGAAGGGAGAGAGAGACTGTTCGTCTATATATGGAGTCTGGACATGCATGATTGAAGAAGACGTACAGTAGGCTGACATGTGGACCAGCTTTTAATTTTCGGATTTAAATTGATTTACAAAAATAGCGTTTGAGATAAAATAGTAAAAAGGCTCTAAAAATCTTGGAAAAATTCTCTAAAATACTAGGAATATTTGGAACCTAACGAAGTTGGTTTAAGTAATTTTTGAAATATAGTTTTTCTGTAAGAATTCTTTTAGCTAATCGGACACTTGTACGATTATTTATAAAATCGATAAACTAAATCTATAAACAAGTTTTTGAGGGTATTTGAAAGAAACATCCTTATTTTTCAAATGTTATTATTTTAAACTAAATTTGGAATTTATGCGCACGCGAAATGCATGATCATTATTTTATTCTATTAATTCGATAAAGCTTAAATTCTTATTAATTTCAAAAATTCCAAATAAATTCCAGATATTCCTAAATAATTCGAAATGACATAAATACAGTTAAAGCAAATTTTGGGATGTTACAGGTGTGGACCCTGTTGCTTGGCTGACTGTGGTACGAATAGACCATAAGACGGTGGGAAGTTCGTCCACCCAGGTCTTGCCATAACGTTCGAGCTCATCTGACACTCGTTTCTTGATGCCTTGGACGATTTGTCCGTTAGCGCATTCTGCTGCTCCATTGCTCTGAGGGTGAGCCACTGAAGGAAGCACACTTTGATGCCGAGGTCCTTGCAAAACTCCTGGAACAACTCACTGGTAAACTGCGTACCATTGTCGGTGATAATTTTGCATGGAACCCTGTACCTGGTGACCACGATCAAGCGAAAAAAACGGACAGCCGCACGAGCAATTATGGTCAAGACCGGTTCGGCTTCTATCCACTTAGTAAAAGTGTCAACAGCAACGAATAGGAACTTCTTACCCCCGACAGCGAGGAAAAGGGCCGAGGATGTCTAGGCCCCCGTCGAAAGGCCAGCGGCGGGATGGTGCGAACAGCGTGGGCGGCTGATGCGACTTCGGGCATGGGCGGCATGCTCGGCGGTAGCGCGACGATGTCGGGGCATCTGAGCGCCATCGACCAATAATACCCCATGCGGAAGGCCTTGCCGACCATCGTCCTGTACGAAGAGTGCGCTCCACAGAGGCCTGAGTGGATGTCATTTAGCAGGTACTTACCCTCCTCCGTAGTGACGCACCTTGTTAGCACTCCAGACACATTCCGCCTGTAGAGCTTCCTCTCGACGAGCGTATACAAACTTGCCCGGCGCTTGATCCTGCTCCTCTCGGCAGAGTCGGGCGGTAGGTCTCCCTTTGCAAGGAAATTGTGAATAGGCTCAGCCCAGGAGGGAATACCTTCGACCACGGTGAGCAAGACCTCTTGATCGGAGATCGAGGGGGCCGCCAGCGTCTCCAGGATGACATCGGAGGGGATCTCGTCGTCGGAGGAACCGAGCTTGGAGAGGAAGTCGGCACTGGAGTTGTCCCGCCTGGGTATGTGCTTGAGCTCCAGGTTCTGAAACCACCTCTCCATTTTGTGCACCTCGGCAAGGTACTTTGCCATCGAATCTCCCAAGCACTGGTACTCCTTGTTGTACTGATTGATGACGAGCTGGGAGTCGCCCTTTACGACCAACCGTCACACGCCCAAAGCCTTGCAAGCTCACAGGCCCACCAAGAGAGCTTCGTACTCTGCCACATTATTGGTCGCCGGAAACCCAAAACGAACCACGTACCTCAATTGATCGCCGCGCAAGGTAAGAATAAGGATTCCAGCCCCCGAGCGCCTGAAGGACCTCGAGTCGTCAAAGAACATGATCTAGGGCTTCTCTTCCTTGACCTCGAGCTCGGGTGAGGGTTGCGACGTCTGCTCGACCACGAAGTCGGCGAGCACTTGCAATTTGATGGACGTGCGAGCTACGACCACAGAGTGCTCCTAGAAGTAATGACGAAGCTTGCGCGAAGCCATTAGGAGAGCATACATCAGCTTTTGTACCTGCGGGTTGCGCTCCTTGGGCCATCTGAGGACTCACGACATAATAGATCGGTCTTTGCAGTGATCGGCTCGACCACCAAGGCAGCCTTGACGGCTTGGGTGGTGGCCGCAAGGTAGAGCAGCAACCTCTCTCCAGGCTGTGGAGTCGTGAGTAGGGGTGGGGTTGACAGGCATACCTTCAACTCGTCGAAACACCGCTGCGCCTCTGGAGTCCACTCGAAGCTCCCTTGTTTGCGCAGAGCTCTGAAGAATGGGAGCCCACGCTCGCCGAGCCTCGAGATGAATCTGCTGAGGGTGGCCATGCAGCCGGTGAGGCTCTGCACCTGCTTGACCGAGGTCGGGGGTGCCATCTTCTCGATCGCTTCGATCTTTTCTGGGTTCGGGCCAACCCTCGAGCCCCCAATCATGTAATCGAGCACCTTGCCCGACGTAGCGCCGAAAACGTATTTCTCAGGGTTGAGCTTAATCTCGTGTCTGCTCAGATTGGTGAAGGTTTCCTCGAGGTTCCGAACGTGGTCGCCTTCAGTGGGGCTCTTGATGATGATGTCATCCACGTAGACCTCAAGGTTTCGGCCGATCTGCGGGTCGAATGTCTATTTGCACCAGATTTTGGAAATCACGAGAAAGATCGGTGGAATAACATGAGTTTGGATAGCACACGGAGTATCTTTGGAAGGTTTGGATAACGTACGGTGAGTGTTTGGAAACAAGAGTCCAATTAGGAAACTATAGCCGATTCGGATTATATCACCATGACAGAACAGGACACGGATCGGCTGACGGGTATATAAGGCTTGCCACGGTTGCTTGAAAGGGGACACACAACAAAATCATATCTGCCAGTTTTTTGTAGTTTTTAGTCTTTTAGCTCTGTAATCTTCCTTTTATAAGTCGACATCGATCAATAAAGCTGCGAATCGCCGATTGTTGATCATCTTCGATCTCCCCAGGTTTGATTTGTTCTGTCTTGTTGCGCATCACCTTTTCAGAATCGATCTGCCTTTTACCTTCGGATTAGTCTTAATCAACTGATCTATTTACCCTTTTAATCGGCTTCTGGCTGATTTCTACCTTAGCTGATTCACCTCTAAAATCGGCTTGATTGAATTTCACAAACTTCTCCTTATCGATGGCAGGGTCAAATCGATTGGCACGCTTCGCACTTGAACCCGGTGTTCGTCCGGTGTGTTGTAGGCCAAAAACCCTACGTCACGTTTTTGGCGTCAACACATTTTATGCCGCCGGTGGGACGGTCGGAGAAATATTGCGAGCAAATCCACCGCACCGGTAAGCGTGAACAACGGCGCCATAATCATCCCTACCTTGGACGATTTAACCCCAGAGCAGCGCAAGGAAATCGAAGATCGAAAAGCTGCCTTGGAGGAGTTGATGTTCGATTGCTATCAGAAAAGTCATGCATTAATCAATCAATTATCGGCTTTGGTCACAACCTTGAAGCCGATGATAGAAAATAGCGTAAAAACAATTGCACAGGAGTTGGCAACATCTGGAGGATTGCTGGATCCGTTGCAGCCACTCCCAACATATCTCGTATATTCTGTGGCACCAAATGCCAACGCGATCAAGGCGTCAGCACCTGCACCCTCGCTGATGCCGACCCAACCCACCATGTTGGCACCAACAAATCCTCGCGTAAACCCAGTGCCGCATTACCATGCATATACTGACGCTGCAAAGTCAGATCCATCGGCGTCAGGTGTTTCCTACTTTCCATCGGCTCCTCAGCCGACTGAATTAGATAAAAATTGTAAACCCCAAGGGCCATTTCAAGTTAGAAATCCGGCTCCATATAAAGTAGTTACATACACAGAGTCGTTCGTTCCATTGCCTGAGGTTACGACTGCCAAAGCCGATGGGTATGAATCATGGCATCAACAGTACACGTCTGCTAGGGTAAGCCGACCAGCCGAGTTTGCACTCGGGGGGCAGGATACTGCTCATCACAATTGGCCAAACCCTGGTGTTCCATCGGCCAATAACATCAATTGGGCTGATCAGATTTCCATGGTCTTGAGAGATCAATTTGGCTTACAACCCAAAGGGAAAACAATCGGCTATAGAAAGCCATACCCAGATTATATTGACCGCATGCCATATCCCCATAACTTTAGGATTCCCAATTTTGCAAAGTTTTCAGGGGATGATTCAGTCACCACTTTAGAACATGTTGGGCGATTTATTGCCCGGTGTGGTGAAGCATTTCGATCCGATAAATTTGAAGATTAGACTTTTCCTTGTCTTTATCGAGGATTTGCTTTTACTTGGTTTACCAATCTGCCTCCAAATTCGGTCCATTTTGGAGCGATTTAGAAAGCGATTCCATGAATAATTTTTCTCTGGCGATTTGGAATTAAGGATTTCGGATCTAAGTCTTTGTCGGTAGAAATTCGGTGAATCGACTCGATTATACGGAAGGTTTAGAGAAGTCTTGAAATCGATTGCTTGATGTAGTATTACCAGATAATCAGCTAGCCGATTTGGCATTTCAGGGTGATTCCCCACTCAAGGAAAAACTTGCTGGGCAAGAGTTTACTGATTTAAGTCATCTGCTTCATCGTGTATCGGCACAAGAAAGCCGATACCTGAGTAAGGAATTCAAAGATAAAATTAGGATAAATGGCAAGGATAAAGCCAAGGTAAACATGGTTGAATATAGTTCAAGCGAAACTTCTGAGGATGAAGCAGATATAAATATAGCCGAGTGGATAAAGGTTCGAAAACCGCTTGCATTCATGGCTTAAGCCGATGAGAACAAGTCGAAGTCAAGTATGCTTCGGCGTATCCAAATGCGACCGCATATTTGATATGTTGTTACAAGAAAAATTATCGATTGCGGAAGGACATACCATACCATCGGTAAGCGAGATCAAGAAAGCAGCGATCGTAAGTGGCATCATTCCTTTTCCCATAACACTAATGATTGTAATATCTTTGCGTGAGATACAAGCAGACCATTGAAGATGGTCGGCTCAAGTTTGTTGAAGGAGCGGCCATGGAAGTTGATGTCAATCCTTCCCAATCAACATGGTTCAATGCTCTGGCAAAGGAAAGCAGATTGTCGACAAAAGACCTAGAACAACGCGGCAAGTCGACATAGAATCTAGCTCAAAAGGAGAGACACTGAAGATAATGATCGGTTCACTTCAAATCGAAACCGATCAAGATGGGAAGAATTCAAGGATAGTTAAGCCAAAAGGGGAACTGAAAGTCGGGCAGTGGTACAAAGCCGAAAGGTCTCCGCCTCGAAAGCCAGCACTCAAACCCAAACCAACTTTCTCGCAGTTGCTTGAGAAATATGAGAGGATAAGCCATCGGCAGAAGCAGCAATCTCGACGACCAAATGACTCGTATCGACTAAACAGCGCGTTTCGACCAGAAGGTTCGTGTCGGCCAAACAACGTGTTTCGGCCAGATAATCTGTATCGGCTAGACAACGCAGAAAGAGCTCACCAAAGGTATCCTTTTTGGCAATTCTGTTGGGAAAAGGGTGTAGCATTACCGTCTCGAGGATCATGCCCTATGGAGCATTATCCTCAAAGAAATTGGCCAAGACGATCGGTGAAAGAGCACCTATTTAGGCCAGTTCTGGATCAAAATGAGTCAGGGCATAAAAAACCGATGAAGGAGAGGCTAGGTACACCGAACCAAGACAAGAAAGAAGAGCCTACAGAGAACTTGATTGGTAAAATCTGCAAGCCAGTTGAACCCAAGCCTAGATGGTGTCCGACGGACTCGACCGTCATAATCTGAGGCGGCCGATTGCCTAGGGCGCAGGAGATAAGGGAGGCCGAAGTAGAAAAACAGAGAGATGAAACGTTCAATGAATTACGGCCGATGAAACCTGTTGAAAAGGAATGGAGGAGAAAAGAACAAGCCGATGATGAGTCAGATTCCTCAGATGATTTGCTGTCGCTAATGATTCGAAATGACACTCCTCCCATGGATATCAACATGGTATTCACTCTACCAGCTGAGTTCAAAATTAAAACTGAATCGGCAGAAGACACGTTTGCTCAACTGTGCTTGGGTGCGCAAAATGCTGTGTTTGAAAAGCCACAAGATCCTCATCGGCATCTGAAACCGTTGTACTTGAAAGGCTATATCAATGGAAAGCCGATATCTAGGATGTTGGTGGATGGGGGAGCTACTATAAATTTGATGCCACTCACCACCTGCAAAAAGTTGGGTAAAACCGATGAGGACCTGATCAAAACGAACATGGTGTTGAACGACTTCACAGGTGACCCCACTGAAGCAAAAGGGGTGATGGTCACAGAGCTAACCGTCGGTAGCAAAACTTTGCCGACCGCATTTTTTGTGATTGAAGCTAAAGGAAATTACAGTGTACTTCTCGGGCGAGATTGGATACATGCCAATTGTTGTATCCCCTCAACCATGCACCAACTTCTTGTACAATGGAACGGTGATGAAGTTGAAGTTGTATCAGCCGACACATCGGCTCATATCGCAATGGCTTGTTCGAGATCTTGAATTGGCGCCTGAAGAAGTAGAGTGCATATCAGGCAAAGCGTTAGACGATTGCGATTTTATATACATTGTGAAGTCGGGATTTACGCCGATTAGTGTCAAGCAAGGCACGTTTGATCGGGCGAGTGAAGTCTTAAGAAGATGGAGTCAGAAATGATCCAAATCTTGCAAGACAAAGTGAGGAGCTATCGGCATGTGATAAATTCATGTGAAGCCATCGAAGACTTCCAGAATGAAAATTTGGGTCAAGGTTTCACTTCTGCCGATATGCTTGAAGAAGTCGATATAGGGGAATGAGATAGAAAAAGGCCAACTTTTGTAAGTGCAATTTAGGTCTAGAAGACAAAAGTAAGTTGGTCGAAATACTTAGGAAATACAGGGATTGTTTCGCCTGGGAATATTATGAGATGCCTGGATTAAGCCGACAGTTAGTAGAGCATCGGCTGCCTATTAAGCTGGGATATCAACTATATAAATAACCTCCTCGGCGTTTTAATCCAGAATTGTACAATGTGATAAAAGAAGAAATCGAAAGGTTGTTGGAGGCCAAATTCATAAGGCCTTGCCGATATGCTGAGTGGGTATCCAACATTGTTCCTGTCATGAAAAAGAATGGCAAGCTTCGGGTATGTGTAGATTTCAGGGATTTAAATAAAACTACGCCAAAGGATGAGTACTCCATGCCCATAGCCGATATGCTTATCGATGCTACATCAGGTAATAAAATTATTAGTTTTCTTGATGGGAATGCTGGATACAACCAGATATTCATGGCAGAAGCCGATGTTCCTAAAACTGCCTTCAGATGCCCTGGTGCAATAGGTTTGTATGAGTGGGCAGTAATGACATTCGGCTTGAAAAACGCAGGTGCCACGTACCAGCGCACTATGAACTTGATTTTTCATGATCTAATTGGCCATATTGTTGAGATATACATCGATGACGTGGTAGTGAAATCCAAAGATGATTGGCAGCATTTGGCCGATTTGGAAAGGGTATTCCAGAACACAAGAGCTCATGGGCTGAAAATGAATCCCTTGAAGTGTGCATTCGGTGTGTCGGCTGGCCAGTTCCTTGGCTTCATGGTTCATCAGAGGGGTATTGAAGTTAACCAGACAAGGGTCAAGGCCATAGTGAATACAAAACCACCGACATGCAAGAATGAGTTACAGAAGCTGATCGGTAAAATTAATTACCTAAGACGATTTATCTCGAATCTGTCTGGTATGATTCAAGCTTTTACGCCATTACTAAAATTAAAGGATAATGAAAATTTCATATGGGGAGCCGATCAGCAAAAGGCTTTTGATGACATAAAAGCGATGCTTGGCATCACTACGATCTGGCCGCGCCCATGAAGGATTCCTTTCAAGTTATGCGTGTCGGTAAGCAGAGACTATTGGGGCTATATTGGTGCAAGAAGTCGATTGCAAAGAGCGAGTAATATTTTACTTAAGCTGACGACTCTTGGATGCTGAAACCAGGTACCCTTTAGTGGAGAAGTTATGTTTGTCATTATATTTTGCCTGTACAAAATTGAGACACTATATATTGGCATCAACCTGCATAGTAGTATGTAGGACTGACGTCGTTAAGTACATGCTATCTGCTCCGATCTTAAGAGGGCGACTTGGGAAATGGGCTTACGCTCTGTCTGAGTTCGACCTGCAGTTTGAATCTGCTAAAGCCATCAAAGGACAAGCAATAGCCGATTTCATTACGGGGCATGATACCGTGATAGGAATGGTTGGAGTAGCCCCCTAGCAGTTGTATTTTGATGGGTCAGTTTGCCAGGAAGGAAGTGGAATAGGCATCGTGCTAATATCACCGAAAGGGTATAGCACTGAATTTGCGTGTCGGCAATGGCGATGCTCCAATAACAAAGTGAGTATGAGGCATTGCTCAAGGGACTTAGATTGTTAGAAGGTATCGGAGTAAGCGATGTAGAAGCATATGGTGATTCATTGTTAATTGTTCAACAAGTTAAAAGAGAATTTCGTTGCAATGATGAAATATTATTCAAGTATCTGGAACATTGCTTCAGTACTATCAATTCGTTCACTTCATTTTCTATCAGTCATATGCCCCGGGAGATGAACAACAAAGCCAATATGTTGGCTCAAGCAGCATCAGGCTACAAAGAATATAGCCGATGTGAAGCATTGGACTCAATTGACAAAGCAGTATTGTGTATTGACGCTGCCGATTGGAGAGCAGAAATAAAAGCGTATTTGATGAACCCATCCAGACCTACTGAACGCAAAGTTCGGCAACAAGCATTAAAGTACGTTATGATGGGAGATGAGTTATATCGTCGGACAATGGAAGGTTTGCTATTGAGATGTTTGGGCAATGAAGAAGCAAAGGTAGCTATGGGTGAAGTTCACGAAAGAATTTGCGGTGCACATCAATCAGCTCACAAAATGAAGTGGATCTGAAGTGACGGGTATTTTTGGCCGACAATGTTAGAAGACTGTTTCAATTATTACAAAGGGTGTCAAAGTTGTCAGAAGTTTAGAAATGTGCAACTTGCGCCAGCATCGGCTTTACACCCGATCATCAAGCCATGGCCGTTTAGAGGATGGGGAATAGATGTGATCAGCCAAATATTCCCAGTATCAAGCAAAGGTCATAAGTTCATTCTTGCAGCTACAGATTATTTCTCGAAATGGGTAGAAGCCGTTCCGCTTAAGAGGGTCACCAGCGTAGAAGCCATCGGCTTTGTGAATGAGCACATTATCCATCGGTTTGGTATTCCTGAGGCGATCTGGCCGATCGAGGGTCCGTATTCATGTCTAATGAATTTCGAAGCTTCGCAGAAAGTTTAGGTATCAAACTACTTAACTCGTCACCATATTATGCTCAGGCAAATGGACAAGCCGAGTCATCTAATAAATCTCTGATCAAGCTAATTAAAAGGAAAAACGATGAAAGACCTCGAAATTGGCATTCTACATTGTCAGAATCCCTGTGGGCATATCGGCTAGCATTCCATGGATAAACTAAGTTATCCCCTTACCAGTTGGTATATGGCCAAGAGGTCGTGTTACCCGTAGAGGTAAATATCGACTCAATAAGAATTGCAAGGCAAAATAATCTATCGGCCGACGAGTACAAAGAATTGATGCTATGCAATTTGGATGACTTGACGGAATTAAGGCTGATAACTTTGAATCGGCTTGAGAAGAATAAGAAAAGAGTTGCAAGGGCCTATAATAAGAAAGTTGTGCCCAAGTCCTTCGGTGAAGCCGATCTAGTTTGGAAAACGATATTACCGGTCGGATCTAAAGATAATTGATTTGGAAAATGGTCACCAACATGGGAAGGGCCGTATAAGGTAAATCGGCTTGTTGGCGGAAACACGTATATACTTGAAACACTAGAAGGTACCGTGTTTCCAAAGGCGATCAATGGAAAATACTTGAAAAGGTATTACCCTAGCGTGTGGATCGGCGCATGAATAATTAAGGAATGTAATGCAGGTTTGGAAAAAGATAAATATAATCGGTTAAATAGCCGATTAAATACATTACAAGAGTGGCAAAAGTGGTAAACATTGTTTCAAATAGGCTACACCACTAATTACAAGCCCGATTCGGGCAGTCTGGCTCCCAGAGCCGATAATGCTACTGCTGCCTTTGCAAGAGCATCCTGGATCCCGTCTACTGTCTTCTGGTCAGACTGTGCATTGCCAGGCACAGGAACTATCTTCGCCGATTGCTCATTGACTTTGGCAATAGCCTGGCCAATGTTTTTCTTTTGCTCAGAAAGGGAGGCCACTGTGGCTAACACTTGCGCTTGAGTATCGGCCAGTTTGCCTTGAAGCTTGGCTAGCTCATCTTCTAATTATTTCTTGGCCGATTCCAACTGATGGATCTGGGCCTTAGTTGATTTTAGCAAAGAAGTATCTTTATCAAAGTTTTGCTTCATTTGCTTTGCTTCAGCCACCAAATGATTCAAAAGTTGGCGATCGGCTTGCTGAGCTTCCCGTTGAGCAATGCGTGCATGGGCAGCCTCCACCTCTGCTCTCTGATCGTCCAAATGACATACTCCCAAAAGTACCCTCATAGTATCAGGGGGGAGATCGGCTTCAACTGCAGCCATGGCGTCCCTTAGTTTTTGAGTGTTGGCAAGAAGATCAGCTTCGGGCTGGCAAACTTCATGAAAAAGCCGGTTTAGCTTCTGCATATTAGGCTCTGATCGGACGACCGCAGCCGATGCCTTCTGGGAGACGTCAATGATAGTGCGGATATCAGTGACATAGTCATCAGAAATCATCGTTTCTAGGTCATCTAGCTCATCCAACGAGAAGCCAAGCAGATCATCAGGGTTGTTTGATTCTTCTGGCGCAGGTGCAAGGGGAGCCGACGGAGGCGGAGAAGCAGTAGCAAGCTGTGCCGGTGGAGACGGCATCGGAAGACTTGCAGTGGAAGCGCCTTGGAGGTCGGCCAAAATTCTAGCCGCCTGAGCAGAAGGCGTCGGCTAAAATAAAAAGAAAAATGTGTAAGCCGAGTATCATAAGATTAATTCCTTGGCGCATGGAGATGACATGGTAAAAAGGATATACCTCCACAAAAGCCGACGCACGGGGGGAACTCTCAGCACTCTGTTCTGTGCATTTTTGTCGTCGGGCTGGAGCTTTGGTCGATTTAGGTTTTTCTACCAAATTGAGAGATGAGATGTCAGCGACGGAAAGTAAAAGTAATTATCGGCTAAAAATGCTTACTTGAGGCGGCCTTTTTCAAGCTCAAGCAGAGATGGACTCACGAATGCGGAGATTGCGGGAATGTAACCGATCAAGCCGATGCTTTGATTTGGTCTCTTACCTTTGGGCCCACTAGCCGATGGCCCCGCAATAGTCTTGTTGCCTGCAGCAGCATCCTGTAGAGAAAACAAAGAGTTTGAGCAGTTGAAAAATGAGAGAATTTGCAGGCATAAAGGATTTTTTTGAAATAGTGATACCTCTCTGACTACGGATGAGTTAGTATAACCCGATGATGGCTGGAAGAATCTGAGCTATCTTCACTAGATTTGCTTCTTCTTTGCTAGAAGCTATCGTCGGCTCATGGAAATCGGTAGGAACTTCTCTATAATGGTGACGGTGTGCGGTCGGAGTAAAGGGCCTCGATATGGGTGCCCTGGCGGAAGGCTAGCTAGCTCGGTGAGAATTGAGAAAAAAAGTGTGGCAAGTGAGAACTTGGAATTAAATCGGCTATCTCCAAAATTAATTCTCTTTCTTTGTCCGTTCGTCACCCTAGTTAAAATTTGAAGACAATCAAGGAGTGGCAAGGAAGGTACCACTTGGCCAAAGCCCAATTGGCGGGCATACACGAAGGATGATAAAATTCGTATGACGGTTGAAATGTTCTTTTGCGAGAATTTAAGCCGGCGTGAAAGATCAGGGGAGATAAAAATTGAGTGCAGATCTAAAGTCGATTCCGACATCAATGAGCTATCGGCATCCGGATGAAAAGCGAGGGCCATTGAAAATCGGCTTCATTGGTATAAGGAAAAAGAATCTGGCGAAAATTGTGTTGTCCAAGTTTAGGAAGAATGATAAGTATTTCTGAAATCAATTTGGGGTAATTTTAATGTATAGCCACTAGAGCACATCACAAGTCTTTCTCCGTGTGATCGTGGCTCTGTCTTTTGAATTGGTGCCTTGAGGGGTAATCCTCGCGGGGAAAAGTGAGTCTTCAAGGGTTGAGAGATAAGTGATCGGCTGAATATGCTATAAAGCCAGAGCTGAACGAACCACAGTGAACCACCTATGTTGTCGACGACGAACTAAGCAAAACCAGAAAAAAGCCGACCGATAACATGCATCATCGGTAAGCGGCTCCAAAAGCATCTTGCCAGCGCAAGCCGGCGACCTTCCACAATTTGCTCGACCACGAGTTGGTATACTTGGGTAGGTCAAGAAGCTCCTGAGCAATCTCTCTAGCCAAAGATTAAGGAAGGCTACATGCTCTTGGTAGATACCGATCCATTCACTTTGTTGTTATCTTTGAATGTACTTGACCATCCTTAAGCCTTGGATTGGATTAGCTTATACTAGGGCTTACCACTGAAAGCCGATAATTGTTCGCCATCAGGCCTAAGGCAACACAATTTTGCTATGTCTAGGAGTGTTGGGCCGATGGGGCCAATTCGGAAAAGAAAGGCGTTAAAAGTGCTTGACCAGAAATAACATGCCGTGGCCACCAAGGGCTCGTTGGCTTCTGGGTTCTTTAAACTTAAGGGGAGGCACTAAGCTATACCCATTCTTTCCCATTCCTCTCTTTTCTGAGCCGATACTCGGATGTACCATCTTCTCCATCCTTTCAGAGCTGTTGGCCAAGCCCTAAAACTTTTACCCCATTCTGTTATATTATAACCTTGAGCCAATAGGGGAAGTCTAGGGATTTCTTCGTCAATTACAATGTCAGCAGTCGAATTTCCTACTGGCCCTAGGTAGTATTGATCTTCACTTTCAGGGATTGGGATCAGTACCTGAGAAGGATCCATTCAGCCGACTGGTGGTTCGTGAAATCGATCGAAGATTGAAAGCCAATGGCAGAGGGTGCGAAAGCTGGAAAGCGTGAAAATGACCGTGGGGGTCCCACATATATATAGTACGGTGAAAAGGGAAAAGTGGCGAGAAACGAATTCGAGGCGACACATGCCATTAAACTGCACCGAGATTTTTACGATGCAATTAATACAACAGTTACTGGAGCAATTCTTCAACTAACGAGGAGGAAGCCGATGGATGAAGAAGCCGATAGATGAAAAAAGCCGATGTATTTTTGAAAGATAACAAGTTATCTTCCAAAAATGGGGGGCATATGTTTGCACCAGATTTTGGAAATCACGAGAAAGATCGGTGGAATAACATGAGTTTGGATAGCACACGGAGTATCTTTGGAAGGTTTGGATAACGTACGGTGAGTGTTTGGAAACAAGAGTCCAATTAGGAAACTATAGCCGATTCGGATTAGTCTTAATCGACTGATCTATTTACCCTTTTAATCAGTTTCTGGCTGATTCCTACCTTAGCCGATTCACCTCTAAAATCGGCTTGATTGAATTTCACAAACTTCTCCTTATCGATTGCAGGGTCAAATCGATTGTACGCTTTCGCACTTGAACCGGTGTTCGTCCGGTGTGTTGTAGGCCAGAAACCCTACGTCACGTTTTTGGCGTCAACAACGTCTTGGTCATCGAGACACAAAGCGTGGCTCGGCATTACCGCAGACCAAAGCGACATGGTCGTGTAGCGATGAGTGCGAATGGTGTGATGAGCGGCGTCTTGCTCGTCGTCGACCGCTAGCTTGATCGATGGTACCCTGAATAGGCATCCAGAAGCTTAACATCTTAGCGTTAGCGATGGAGTCAACGATCAGTCGATCTTGGCAGGAGAGAAGTTGTCGCCAGGCGAGCGAGTTCAACCCGTGTGGTCCGCACATCCTCCACTTTCGCCCTTCTTACGGGCGATGATCGGGTTGGCCAACCATTGAATGGTCGATCTCGCGAATGAAGCCGGCCTTCAACAGCTTGTCAAGGTTCTCCCTGATGATCGTGACTTTTTTCGGAGAGAAACAATGCAGCTTCGGCCGCACGAGACGGCAATCAGGCCTGCCTGCAGCTTGTGCTCGATCACCTCTCTCGGGACACCAGGCATGTCCGCTGGCTCGCAGGCGAATATGCCCTTGTTGGCGCGGAGGAAGGTGACGAACTCGAGTTCCTATTTGGAACTCAGCTCGGTAGGAACATGGATACACTGGTCGGTCACCTTCCTCGGCGGCCTGACCTTCGTCGCCCCGCCGGGCTGGATCGCCGCCCTCTGACGAGCGTTCTTCACCGTCGCCTCCGGGCCTCGCTTGGGCAGAATGCCGGCAAGGGCCAAGGCCTTGGTCTCACATCCATGTGCCGCCTCTGGATCGCCCGCGCGGTTATAGCGCCCGTTGGGACGGGCGACTTCATACACCGATGGCCATAGTGGTTGGCGCCATGAACTTGATCAAAGGCGGGCCGCTGAGAATGGCGTTATGCAGGAGGTCTCCTTGACCACCTCAAAGGTGATCGGCTCGGTGTGAAAGTTGTCGAAGTCGCCGAAGGTGACGGGCAAGACCACGCCCGAGAGGATCGTCGAGCTTCGGGGACAATTCGAAGAAGGGACAGCTATGTTCTTGACCATCGATCGGGAATCTGCATCGGTCGGCGCTCACTGAAGCAAGTTAAAGGGGCTGCCGCCATCGACCATAGCGCCCGACCATGGTATTGCGATGGTCGGAGTCCACGACCAAAGCGGTCTTCAAGTCGCGAGCCATACCTTGGAGAGCATCCTCGAGAGAATGTGATGGTGGCTCGGCCCTTCGGCGCTTGCTCGATGAGCTTGCGATGGCGACACAGTAGTTAGTCCATGGCTGACTTGAGCTCACGTCGGGTAGTGGTGACGAGCCGTCGAAGATGACATCGATCCGGCGCTCGCCCTCTTTGGAACTCTAGGTCGAGGTTGCCTTAGTGCGTCGGCGTTCACCATGTCGGTTGAGTCGCCCTCTTTACGGGCTCGGGCATTTCTCGTGCCCATCGTAAAAGGCATCAGCTTGCTCTGCCAAGCCACAGCAGGTTCGCGAGATCATGGCGGGCATACTGTGAAATAAGCAAAATTTTGCTTCATTAAACCTGGCGCCCTTATTGAGGCGGCGTCGGCCATGCAGGGCCTAGTCGTGACCCCCCTGCTTTGAAATTTGGTTCAGCGCTGACAATGTTGAGGTCGATCTGGCGAGTCGGAATTGTCGATGGTTACTACCGACAATGAAGAAGAGGAGTGGGGAAGGCGGAAGATCCTAGCCCGATGGTAAGCGAGAACACCGGAAGATTTTTACCCGAGTTCGGGCTCTCCAATGGAGATAATACCTAGTCTGCTCTCTTCGTTGATCTTGAGTATATTGAAGTTCTTGGTTACAAGGGCTCCCTTTCTCTGTCTGGGGTTCTCTCTATATATCTCGGGCAGGGCACCCCAGGCACAGCGAGGAGTTCTTTGGAGTGCATCGGTCGGCAAGTACATGGAAGGTATTGGAGGTGGCGGGAAAAGCATCTGTAAGCGCCGACAAGGCCGAGTGCCATCTTGAGCTGCGCCGCCCGTCTGAAGGCATTGCTTCTTGCCCACACTCTGGCGCCCGATTCAGCTCTGCTTTCTCTGCACCCATCCGGTTCCTTCTAGAACTCCCTCCCTTTTGTCCGGTGGGCTTGGTCCATCTACATGGGCTGGTCAGTTTGGCCCGCCAGCTAGACCCCAAGTCCCGTGACTTCCACAGCAGCCCCCGAGTGCTTCGAGACCGGGCCGTCTTATGTGGGTTTGCCACTCGGCTGCGTAGGCCATTTTTCGCCGTTGGGCGTGTTGACGGGGAGGTCTCGATGGACTCAATTCCCTTGGTAGCTTCACCACACGCTCCCGGATTTGATAGGAAGACGTCTACACCTAGTCATGCCGGGACTCATCGTGGCTCGCCACGGAGCAAGCCGCCATTTAGCCCTTGGCTGAGTGGTACCCGCAGATTGTGCGGCAGTCGGCTCGCCATGGAGCGTGCCTTGGGCTCGGGTCTGGTGACGCCTACACCCGGTCATGCCAGGGCACAGCGTGGCTCGTCATGGAGCGCGCCACCATCTGGCTTTTGGCCGATTGGTACTCGTACATGTACGGCAGTCGGCTCATCATGGAGCGTACCTTGGATTTAGGTTTGGTGACGCCTACACCCGGTCATGCCGGGGCATAGCATGGCTCATCATGGAGCGCGCCACCATTCGGCTCTTGGCTGATTGGTACCCGTACATGTACGGCAGTCGGCTCATCATGGAGCGTACCTTGGATTTTGGTTTGGTGACGCCTACACCGGTCATGCGGGGCATAGCGTGGCTTATCATGGGAAGCGCCACCATTACGGCTCTTGGCGTCGGTACCGTACATGTCGGTGATCGGCTCATCATGGGCGTACCTTGGATTTAGGTTTGGTGGCGCCTACACGGTCATGCGGGGCATAGCGTGGCTTATCATGGAAGCGCCACCATTACGGCTCTTGGCGATCGGTACCGTACATGTCTGGCGATCGGCTCATCATGGGCGTACCTTGGATTTAGGTTTGGTGGCGCCTACACCGGTCATGCGGGGCATAGCGTGGCTTATCATGGGCAGCGCCACCATTGGCTCTTGGCCGGTCGGTACCGTACATGTACGGCAGTCGGCTCATCATGGAGCGTACCTTGGATTTGGGTCTGGTGACCCTATATTTGATTCCGTCTTCATTCAGTGCACGATCCGGCAAAGGACGCGTGGCGGGACGCAGGCCAAAATCCGGGCGAGTCATACCCCGGTCAAACTTGGTAGCGGCGGGCCCTACCTCTGGCGAGAATAGACGCCCTTTACAGTCCCCTGGGACTGCTCCAGATAAATTCATTCTCGCGCTCCACGCCTCTCGCCTCTTCGTCTCCAGAAACCCGTCGCCTTCCCCACGAGCTCCGCCGCTAGGGTTAGCCGCCGCCGCCGCTTTCTCTTCCTTGCGCCGCCGATGTCGTCCCAGGAAATGCCGAATCCACCACCCCAAGACCCCGTCGCGCTGCCGCCGGCCCACGATTGGGTCCCTTCCACGGCAGGAGGCGCATTTAGACGCGATGGTCACCATGGGAGTGATGCCGCCCGCGACCCTGATCAGTGCACGCCCAGCATGAGGTGAGTTCTATCCCACCCCTCGCTGCGAAGAGATCGTCGTCTTCGAGTCCTTCTTCAGTAGCAGTTGGGCTTCCGTGGCGATTTCTTCGCGGTCTCCTCTCCTATTCTGGCGTCGAGTTGGTTCACTGAACCCCAATTCCGTCCTTCATCGTAGTCTTCATCCACCTCTGCGGTGTTTCTTGAGATTCGCAGCATTTCAACCTTTTCCGCCACCTTTTCCTTCTCAAACCCTTTCAGAGCAAGAGCTCACCCAAAGCGGTTAGAGTGGCGGCTTTCGGTGAGGGCGGGGTGAGGAAGATTTATTCGCCATCCTTGGGACCTCCAACAAGGGATGGCACATGAGTGGTTCTCTGCGCCAACCTCGAGCCTTGTCTTCGTCCTTCTCCGGAGAGCCCAAGAGTGTCCTTCTTGGACAGCGGTACCCCCGAGCGAGATGGGGCGGTGAGCGAACTTCATACGATCTCCGACTTGAAGGAGGGGTCGGCAGGCGTGGGGATCCTTTCGGCCATTCGTTACGGTGTAGCCCATCAAGGGCGGGTATTCTTGGGGTATAGTACCGAGAGGTGACCCCACGGGGAGGTTGCGAGGCAATCGATCGGGAGTTGCTCGTGATCCGGATGGCGACCTCCGGCCGGACATCGCCATCCTTCCGTCCCATACTCGGCGTATACAGCAGCGAATCCGCCCCAGCGGTGAGTGCTATGCCTATAGAGTGGTTTCTGCATCTTTTCGCCGTTTGATTGCTAACCGGGTTTACCCCCTTGGCTTGTTGCAGGATCGGGTGGCCTTTTCTTCGGACCCCCCTCTCGCCCGCGCCTCCTGTCGAGGCGCCCGCAGCTGGCGTCCGGCAGCGGTGGGGGGGCGAGTGCCAAGAGGAAGGGCGAGTGCCAGAGGATGGAACACCGCGAGGAATCGACGGCGGGAGCCGTCGCGCTCCACCCCCAGGGCCCGTCCACCGGAAGCCACCGGTGCGTACATAAAAAGTCGACATCGGCCGCCCGAATCCTAAGCGGCCCGGACACATCCCAGTGGTTCAGCCACTCGGAAAAAGCCGAAAGCGAAAATAAGGAGGTCGAACAGGTTAGCTTCTCCCTTTCTCCTTTGCTCCTCTTTTCTTTGTCACATGCTTAAGTTGTTTCTGGTGTTCAGGGCGCCGAGGGTGGGAATTCCTCTGAAGGTCCCTTCCGCCACACTCCGAGGCGAAGTGGGCGAAGGAAAAAGCATTTTGCCACCGAACCCAAAGTCGGGCGGTGGTGATTCCGTGCCGGGGCTGGCCGATGCTGGCCTGACTGCGCCCGTCGATTCTGATGGTCCCAGGGCAACCACTCCTCCTCCTGCGGAGGCAGTGAGCCGGCCAGCGTCAACCCCCGCCGCGTAGAGATCCCAAGCAGGTCCCATTGCTTCGATTCTCAGCCCTCCCGGATCTCATACATCATGAGGGCGAATGGAAGCTTTTCGGAGAAAGGGCGAAGTTAAGAGAGCTTCACTGCATGCGGTCGAGGCGCCAGCTGGTCGGGTGAATCGTCGTCCCTTCCTTATGCTCATGGCGGGTGGCGTATATTCCTTATTTTTCGGTGTTCTCGAGCTTGGAGAACACTCAGAAGAGGATCGCTCTTCAAGAAAATACTTCCCAAGGTGAGGAGCACGAAATCTGAAGCCAACTTGGGCGTGTCGCCTTGGCGAGGCTAGCGGTGGAGCTTTGGACCCAAGTTCAAACTCTAGCAAAGGCGATCAAGGTGGGTGTCTTATCCTCCTTCGGTTTGCCATTGGTTCCCCCCTTGTTCCGACTTCGCCTCTGGTTTGAGGTTTCCTTGATCGAGACCAGTATTTGCAAGACTCAGGAGTCTCGGATCGGGCCGACAACTCCAGGCTGGCACGGGAGCTGGAGACCATTCACCGTGAACAGATCCAACCATTGAAGGACTCTGAAGCCCGGGCCCTGGCCGACAACACCCGACTGCTGCAGGAACTGGAAGGTGCTTATCTCCCTACTCAGCGCCGTGTCCCCTGTGTTAGCGATGTTTCTTATGACAATCCCGGGGGTATGCAGTGGTCAAGAAGGAGTCGGGGGAGCAGGTTGACGCTCTCAAGAGAGAAGTAGAGGATGCCCATGAGCTTCGCGACAAGTTCCGTGACTCCATCAAGGGGATGGCCAAGTTCTTGAGCCCCGGAGGGGCCGAGCCGGTCGGCGATGACGAGGCTCTTTCGCTGCTATCGGCGGGTCCTGAAAGGCTCCGGGCCCATATCGAGAAGCGTCGGCGGCGGCGCCCGGCCAGTGCTAGCTATCGTGAAGTCGCTCTATCCCGGGGTGGAGCTAGAGGTCATCAAGGAGGGCTTCGCCTGCACCGTCGACGATGATCAAGCTGCCGCCCTTTTTGAAGAAGTTCGGAATGTGGCCTCCTCCTTGGTGGAGAATTTAGAGTTGGACCCTTGAGTAATGCTGAGCTGGACTTGTAATTATTACTTTTCTCCTGACGCTGTTACTGTTGGTCATGAGTGGTATTACCGTATTTGAGAGGATTATCTCTTGCGCCATGCCTCGCTGGCACCTCGTTGATCCCGGGCGCTAGTGGAGTTTTAATCATTTGCCGGTGCCTTGTATTTGTCGAGCGTTCAACTTCCGTAATAATGCGGTAGGTCTGTTGCCTTGAACTGTACTTAAAGGCGTTACCGCTATCGGAGCGATCGCCCATTCTTCTTGCTTTCGCCTTCTCGTCTTCTTGCTTCCGATGGCATCTCCATCAGGCTCCGTTGCTCCTGATGAAAATGCCCTAGCTCCTCCCTTGCCGTTGGTCTTCAACTTCGGGGACGACGAGCCCGCCCCGGAGGTCACCGAGGAGGAGCTTTGGGCGGACTACGACATGATCCTTGCGGAGCTGGCCGCGGAGGAGGAAGCCGCCGCCCTGGAGGCCTTCCTCGAGGTTGTTCTGGCTCTTGCCGAGGTCGCCGACGTCCTTGCCAGGGCCTTGGCTCGAGCCCGCCATGCTGCGTAAGTTTGGATGCTTTTAGGAAGAACTTTTGTAGGGAAACATGCGATCAGACCTGATGTTTGATCTTATGGCGATGTATATATATATATATATATATGAACTATGTATGTGAATTATGGTCTTCTAATTTTATCTGATGTGTGCAATGCCTTTTTTGTTTGAATATTCCTCTCGATGCCTGGCGTAGCCCCCGAGTGTATGGCTAGCTGTTAGGCATGCACTCAAGCAGCTATGCCCCATCGTTCGGATTTCGCTAAAGGGTTTTAGAATTTAGTCACGATTGCCAAGAAATATAGCAACAGATTTTAGTCATGAAATCAGGGAGAAACGTTTGCACGCAGACACCGTTAGGTGATTGGTAGCCCCCGACTTACTGCTCACTTGAGTGTCGGTGGCGGGAATCAAAAACAACCGGAATTACAACGATCGATTGGAAAGCATATTTCAAGTGAAGCGGCGTAGGCTGTTCTATGTTCAGGTGTTGCCGAGTCTTGACGCCGTCTTCGCGTTGGTCGGTGGCGCCGAGGCGTACTGCCGTCAATGATGTGAGGACCTTCCCAACCCGGGGAGAGCTTATGCTCAACTTTCTAATTCTTTCTAAGAACCAGGTCTCCTTTAGAGAAAGCCCGACCCCGGATGTTTCGGTCGTGGCAGCGTCGGAGGCCTTGGAGGTATCTGGCCGACTGGATGGATGCGACGTCTCTAGCCTCTTCCAGCTTGTCGAGGTCCTCCCATCGGCTTTCTTCTGACTCGGCTTCTCTGTAGTCCCGGACCCGTTGTGATCCGAAAGCTAGTTCAGTAGGTAGGACCGCCTCCGAACCGTATACCAGGAAAAAAGGTGTGCCGGTAGCCTGTTTGGTAGTTCTTAGCCCCCAGAGTACCGAAGGCAATTCTTTTACCCACCGTGCCGCATATGGCTTGAGTCGGTCGAATATCCTGGCTTTCAGGCCTTGTAGCACCATGCCATTAGCTCGCTCGACCTGCCCGTTGCTCCGTGGGTGTCCCACGAGCAAAGCAGATTTTGATCGAGATCCTCGCACCGATCTGGAATTCCTCGCCACGAATTGGTAGCCGTTGTCGGTGATGATCTGTTGATCGCCCGAACGGCAACGATTTCTTGAAAAGAATTCTCTGGCTTTGACGCGGTGATGGTTGCAACGGCAGCCTCGATCCATTTGGTGAACTTGTCGATGGCGGCGAAGAGGAAGGCAAGGCCACCTGCGCCTTCTTTAGTGGCCCGGCGATGTCAAGCCCCAGACGCAAATGGCCATGTGATCGGGATGGTTTGCAGCTCTGCTTGGCCGGTATGTGAATTCTTGAGGCGAAAAAGCGGCATCCTTCACAAGTCGCCGCGATATCCTCGCGTCTGTGGCAATGATTAGCCAAAGAATCCTTGCGGTAGGCTTTGCGACCGAGTCTTTGGGCTGCGTGGTGCCGCAAATTCGGAGTGAATCTCTTTAAGGAGGCCTTCCCTTCTTGCTCCGATATGCACCGCCTTAAAATCCGGAGCGCTCTTGAAAAAAGCTCCTCCACGACCACGCGTAGCTTTGCCTCGCCCGCGCGATACTCGGCCTACCGCGATCTTGAGGAGCTCATCTCGGGAGGTAATCGGTAAGGCTTTGTCGGTCGGGGTTAACGACTAGCACTTCTTCTTGCATTGGTTTCTCCTCCGGTGGCCCGACTCCTTGGTGGCGGTGGTCGGCTTGTGAAGTTCCTCCACAAAGATTCGGCGGGCGAGGCCGGCCCGGAGCCTGGTTTGGCGAGCTCATCCGCCATCTCGTTGTCCGCGGCGCGCGTGGGTGAGCTCGAGTCCGTCGAACTTGTTCTCGGCTGCGTACCTCTGGCGATCGCCGCCATGTTGTCATCCGCGCCGCGACCACTCTTTTGCACTTGATTGATTACGGTTTGGAGTCCCTTGACCGTCAATCGCCGGATCCGGCGATATGGCGTCTGAAAGCCCATGTATGAGTGCCGTACTCGTGGCGTTATTTGGCCGGGAAGTGGGGTGAAGGACATACTTGAGGTTTTCCCCGTCGAAGTCGGCCTACGCCCGCCCGGCACCATTCAGCGTGAGGAGCCGTCGAAATGCATTATCGATTACTCGAGATCCCCAGCGGCTGCGGGCTCTGTGTCTCTATCCACTCGGCAGCGAAGTCGGCGGTAACGAGACTTGATGGCCGTCCGGGCTTGAAGGAGATTTCAAAAGCCCCAAGCTCGACCGCCCCCTTGGCGATCTGCCGATGGACTCCGATTCGACACTTCCCGTCGGAAAAGATGTTACCGAGGCGAGGTGTTCTTGAAAATAATGCTGAGCTTAGAGAGGTGAAAGCGATGCAGCGTCTGAAGTTTACGCACTTGAGGTACCGCCCTTAGACTCGCCCAATACTTCAGCGGAAAGTAAACGGACGTTGAACCTTCTGCGAATGCCTGCCTCTTCCTTTCTACCTGTCGCGGCGCTGACTACATGGGTCGTGGCGCTATATAGCGGCGGCTCTCACAGTCTTGGGTGCAACGAATGGAGTGGTCGGGAGGGACTTTAAGTCTTGAAGGCTTGTTGCGCTTGAGGTCCGCGAAAGTTGTCTTGCTTCTTCAAGAGTTTGAAGCGGCATTCCCAGCCTTAGCGGGGAGATGAATCGGCGAGTGCTACCATACATCCGTGAGCTTTTGGGCGTCTTTACGGCAAGTCGGCGGCTTCATCTTGAGGATGGTGTTGATTTTCTCGGGATTTGCTTCAATGCAGCGGTGTGATATGATGAACCCAGCGGTTTCCCAGATGGAGCCCGAAGCGCACTTCTCGGGTTAAGCTTCATCGAAAGGCTCATAAGCTCTCGAATGTCTCGGCTAGGTCGGCGGTGAGGTCTTCTTTCACTCGGGTCTTGACCACGGCGTCGTCTCGTATGCCTCCGTTGCGTCCATTTGGGTGTAAGCACGCATTGAATAGCGTATTTGTAAGTCGCGCGGCGTTTTCAACCGAATGGCATCGTGACATATGTCTGGCGCGAGCGGTGTGATGAAAGATGTCTTGATGCGATCCTCCTCCTTGATCGGATCTGGTGATACCGATGCGCATCCGAAACTTCGGGAGTTCACACCGGCGGTGGAGTCTACCACTTGGTCTATCTTGGGAGTAAACCGAAGGGGTCTTTTAGGACGCCTTATTGAGATCCGTGTAGTCAACACACATCGCCAACTTTTATTTTTCTTGCGTACAAGGACGGATTTGCCAACGGTCGGGATGATAAACTTCTTTTATAAATTTAGGCGCCAAAAGCTTGGTGATCTCCTCTCTGATGGCATCGCGGCGATCTTCTTGCGAACCTCTGGCCGTTGCTTGCGGGCTTAGCTTTGCTATCCACATTGAGTGAGTGCTCGATCACCTCCTAGGGACACCGGGCATATCGGACGGTTTCGGCGAAGATGTCTGGTTTGCGAAGAAAAGTGGCGAGCACCTCTTCCTATTTGGGGTCGAGCCGGTCCCAATCGAGGCGGCTGCGCCCGAGTTGGGCGGTCGAGATCTGCAACTTGACTCCTCGTCGGGCTTCATGCGGACTTGGTTTGCTTCACGGTCGGAACATCGTCTTCGCCTCGTGGAAGAGCTGCCGCTTGCTTCATCATCTCGGCCTCGGTAAAACCACGATGCCTCGGCGGTCGCGGCTCTCCTGCCGCCTGCGAAGGACTTCTTGGCGTCCCCGTATGGTGATGATACCGTTTGGACCGGCATCTTGAGAACTAATGCGCATAGTGAGGATAGCCATGAACACAGCTAGCCCGGCCTTCTAAGATGGCATGGTATCTTGTCTCGAAATCGACCACCTCGAAGTTTAGATACTCCGTCCGGTAGTTCTCCTTGGCTCGAGCGTTCTGGGGCGTGGTTGCCAAGCGGCATTGTCGATGTCCGGGATCACCCGTGGAGCAGTGGCGAGCCCGCTTTAGCTTCGGGGCGGGATCTTCATATCATCGAAGGTCTTGGAGAAAGGGCGTTGAGCCGCTCCCTCCGTCGACCGATACCCTCTTAAGCGGACATCGCGTATGGCCAGGGGTCGGGGCGAGGATACCTTCTGGGAAGGAACTTGATCGGAATGATCCGAACGATCGAATGTGATCGAGATCTCGGACCACCTCAAGTATCGGGGCGTGGCCGGCGTTATCGCATTGATCTCCCGAGCGGTAAGCTTCTGCTTCCGCTTGGACTCGTATGCCGCCGACCCCCCAAATATGTAGTTAAGTTCACGCTCGGTCACCTGGTAGTCACCTCCATCCTCCCGGGGCGGGTCTTGCCTCTTCTCCGCCTCGCCTTTGCCCTTGTTCGCTCTGTTGCAGCTCTCTCGGGCAAACCTCTTCAGGGTGTAACAGTCCTTGGCCGCATGCCTCCCCTGGGGGTGGAAAGGACATATGGCGTCCATCACTTCGTCATAGCCTCCAACTCGCGGGCCTCGCGGACGAGCGCGCTCAGCCGCCGCTACCAGCTCTCCTGGCCCACGCTTCCTGTCCCTCGGCTTGGAGGACTCGGCGTGGTCCTTCTTGTCCTTTGCATGAGGCGGTCTTCTTGGCGCTCACTTGAGCGTCCGAAGCGATGGCGTGCGATCGGCCAGCGAACATCTCCTGACGGTAGTCGGCGGCCTTGAGACATTTTCTTGATTAAGTCGGGGTTCTTGACTCCTTACGGAAAAGCGGCTATAACTTGACAGCTTGAAACATCGCGCCGGTATTCTTCTTACGCATGAAGCATGGGATGAACTCTCGCGAGACTCACTCTTCTTCTGGTGAAGGCGATAGAGGTCCCACGCCGTCGGGCCTCTCGAAAGTGCTGGAAGTTTGAGATAAGCTGCTCACAAAGATCTCCCGAGGAATCTATGGAACCCATTTGGGAGTCCGTGAGCCAAGCTTGTCTGCCGATGGGGCGGCGTGGTGGCGAGTAATTAGCCATCACGTTACAGTGGCCCCATTGCTTTGACGGTGGTCGTATACCTGCGACCACGCCTCCGGATCTCTTCGCCGTCGAACAGCGATGCCCTAGGATTAAAGCCCTCGGGCCACATCACTCGGCGGCGAGGCGTGGCGTGAACCCCATCGATAGGCCCACAGCTGCGCGCCGGCGGCCGCCTGAGGGTTACGTCGAGGTTCCGTTGTCACTCTCGGCGGCGGCCGTGGCTCCAGCGATCGGCGTGATCTCGCGCCGGCCTCGCGATCGGGCGGCCGTCGCAACCAATGCGGCGCTTCGTACTCGTCCTCACACGGCGCCTCTCGCCCTCGCGATCGCGGCGTCTTGCGGTGAATCGGCGGAGGTCTCGGTTGAAACTCGTGGCGTCTTCGCCCAGCAGACTCGGCCCGGCCCCAGGTCGGCTTTCTTGTTCATCCGGCTGCTGCCGGTCTGAGTAGCAGCGGATCTGGCGGTGTGTCTTCTCACGGGAGCTTCTTGGTTTCTTTGGACCGCGCCCGCCGTCACCATAGCTTTCACTTGAGCCATGTCGAGGCTGCTTGAAATATGTCTGGGCCGAGAATCGGCCCAAGGGTGTCGAGCAGCGTCTTGGAGGCGACGATGTTCTGCTGTGGTGTGTGAAAGATCAACTGATCTCCCCTCTTCGCCTGCAGGAACTCCTCATTGACGTTACGCCCCCGATGCTGGAGGGACTTGGCGTGCTCTTCTCGTACCACGCGACGCTGGCGATCCGCCTCCGCCGTATCCGCCGCCTCCTGCTGGTGCAGGGTGTCGGTCCGGTCGTCTTCAATCGCGAAAACTCCGCGGAAGGCTCCTTGGGCACAAACCGCCATGGTGCCGCTTGATGCGGCCTGAAGCTCTGGCGAAGGGCGGCTTGCGAAACCATCGGCGATGAAGTCGAGCTCGGCGGAAAATCTGGTGGGGCGAAAGAGATGGCGATTCGTTGAGAGGTGCCATCGGACTCAAGAGGTGATCTTCACTGCGGCCCTACTGGCGCCAAGCGCCGATGGTTACTACCGACAATGAAGAAGAGGAGTGGGGAAAGGCGGAAGATCCTGGCAGATGGTAAGCGAGAACACCGAAGATTTTTACCGGGTTGGGCTCTCCAATGGAGATAATACCTAGTCCTACTCTCTTCGTTGATGCGAGTATATTGAAGTTCTTGGTTACAAGGCTCCCTTTCTCTGTCTGAGGTTCTCTCTATATATCTCGGGCAGGGCACCCCAGGCACAGCGAGGAGTTCTTTGGCGCATGTCAGTCGGCAATTTGTGGAAGGTTATTGGAGGTGGCGAGGAAAAGCGTCTGTAAGCGCAAACAAAACCTGATGCCATCTGAGCTCGCCGCCTTGGTATAGAAGGCAGCTGCTGCCCACACTCTGGCGCCCATGAGGTTCGCTCTGCTTTCTCTGCACCCATCCGGTTCCTTCTAGAACTCCCTCCCTTTTGTCCGGTGGGCTTGGTCCATCTACATGGCTGGTCAGTTTGGCCCGCCAGCTGGACCCCAAGTCCCGTGACTTCCACAGGGACCCCTCCCGAGCTTGATCTCGGACCTCCAAGACTTCGCGCTGTCCGTATGGCAGGCCACCACTGTTCCTGCGGTCGCGCTTTCGCTTCTTGGTGGTGGTGTCGTGGTCGGTGCCCTTGGAGTTGGACGGGCCAGCCTCCGCGGGGTTTAGTCCGAGCTTACCCTGGTCGTAATCGCGCTTCCAGCGAACAATGTCATCCGCATCCGCATATCGCTCCGCCATGCGGAACAACTGTTGTGGCCGAGCCTCGGCGTGATCTCAGGTCTTGATGGCGCGGTCGCGAGCGCCCGAACAGAAGGCTTTGATGACGGCCTCGTCCGAGATGCTCGGGATCAAATTCCTCGTGCGGATAAACCACCACACGAAATCGCGAAGCGGCTCGCTCTTGCCCTGGATGACACGATCCAGGTCTTTCTCCCTCCCTGGCTGCTCGTAGCAACTCTAAAAGTTGGAACGAAGGGCGCTCTGGATTTGACGCCACGCTCTGAAGGAACTAGGCTTTTGGTTGAAGAGACAGGTTCGTGCGGTGCCGTCCAGCATGGTCGGGAGGTAATTGTCCATCACGAGCTCATCGCCCCCGGCCGCCAAGATGGCGGTTGAGTAAATAGACGGGAACTCATCGGGATTCTTGATCCCGTCGAAGCGCTCTATCAACGCCGGCTTGAACCGAGCCGGCCAGCGCACCCGACGAAGGTCGTCCGGAATATCTTAAGCGGCCGTGGGCGGGACAGTCTTGTGGCCGTGAGGTCATCGCCGACAAGGCCTTCGCTGCTGCTGGGCTCGGAATCGAGGCTACCTCGGCGGCCCGACCTGCGGCGTGAATGACCATGGCGAAACACGGAGTCACCGGGAGATAACATGGCGGTCTGGACCTGCGGCGTCTGGCGAAACATCGGGGAAGACCCCGGACTTCTGCGGTCGGCGGAGCTCGTGTAGCCAGTTCACGCTGACCTGCCGGGTTGATGCGGTGGGGCGGCGGCGTGGTGGAGTCAAAGTCACATTCGAGATCATTTGGCGAAGCGCCTCTGCCGGGGAGGCGGGCAAGCAGCCTTGGCGGCAACACGGCGAGTTGTCATCACTCCTCGAGTGGGTCCCAGTGGTGACCGGGGCGCGGAGTATGACCTCGATGCAGCCGGTCGAGCTCTTCGGCGAGGCTCGGCCAAAGTTCGATCTCGCCCTCTCGGGATCAACCATGATCTGGCGATAAGCGCGGGCGCTCTCCGAGGAAATGCATGTTGCCGGATGGCGCGGCATTCTCTGGTCATCCGCCGGGCGATTATAGCAGTTGATGGCGGCGTGCACCATCAACGGCGTCCCGAAGTGCGGATCACGACCATCTGCGCCGTGCTGCGCCATGGTATCGCCATCAAGGCGTCTTTGCTTTCGTGCGGTGGCGGCGAGGAAAAAATAAGGACGAAGTCGGGGTCGTGCCCAAACCCACACTCAAGGAATGTCCGTCGATCGGTGCGCCATGCTCCCACGATCCTTGTGTCTTTCTGCGAAGCGAAGCTTCTCGGGCCCCCGATGGCGCCGGTGTCGGCGATCGGGATCGCCAACGCGAAATGAAATGGGGTTAGTGATGTTAGGGACCGGTGAGCTTTGCTCAGCGAGAGAGCAGTTGACGTCTTTGGTGGCGAACAAAGCGACTTGGCGTGACACGAGGATTTATCTTGGTTCGAGCCCTATGAAGGTAATAGCTCTACTTGATTGCCTTGCGGCGGTGATCTTTGCTATTCTCGAGTACAGGGGTGTGTTACAGCTCAAGCTCAACAATGACGTTGTCTAATGCTCGAACTCTGGTGCGGCGTGTCGTGCCCCGAATTTACAAATTCGGACACTCTGTGTATCCTGCACTAGTCCAGGATCGCGCTAGTACACACAGGCTAAATAGGGTATAATATCATATCATACACCGTGGAATATTAAATAAAGTACTTCAAACATTTATATAAATGAGTGTACGACCTTATGGTCATCCTTACAATAGTTATGCCACGCAGGGCTTACAATTATCAAATAACAAAAGTTCAACAGCGGAATAAAATAAATCTTCGTGGTGTTCCATCTCCTTCCACAGACGCCCCGACTGAGACTTGCTTCCCTAGTTCTCCGGCTCCTCAATAAACTCCTCTTCATAGGCAGGCGTAGTTTCTTCTTCTGGTAAGTTTGTCCGCAAGGGTGAGTACACACCGTACTCAACAAGTCATGCACATAATGCAGTTCTATTTACTACAAGCACGGCTTGTTACAAAGGAAAGGCTCGATTGGTTGATTTTGCTTTTGCAACAATATTTTAAAACTACTATCTATTTAGATTGAAAGTATCAAAACCATATTATCATTATATGTCTCAAGTTGTTTTTCCACAATAGTTTGGACACACAGTTCCTAATCATCTTTCTTTGACACACAGTCACCCCTTCCATTTTATTTTCAAACACTACCCCTTATTTGTAATCCCGAGCATTGTCGATCTAGTAGACTCGGCTATTGAGCAGTTTGACACTCTGCGAGAGGTTGTACACTTTACCCACAAGATGATTGCACACCACAAAAGGCGATTAACCGTAACAAAGTTTTTGAGAGACTTCTATCTTAGCCAAAGAACCTCTCGTGTTGCCTTCACTATCACTTCCCTCACTCAGAGCCGACGTATAGGACCGATGAACATTGTTGGATAGGGTACCAAGCCGAAGCGCATGCACGCTCCCCGTCTGATTACCCCGTGTATGCGCCACCCGAGTATCAAAGGTAAGACATCAGAATCCTACTAAACTAGGTCTTCCCATTCAAACATGTGGTTGTCACGAGAGACTCGAGGTCAAAGGCTTGCAAGGTAAGGTCCTTAACTGACCAAGGCAAGACATTCTTCTCTCAAATTTTGGCACACAGCCCTCACATCACTCAGAACCCCCAATTGCCACGAAGGCCCACAGCACAAAGCCTCGGTCCACTTGCCCCGTCTAAATCAATTCCACCCCA
>JAYEVE010000229.1:0-81525 GCA_036346375.1 Guadua angustifolia
ATAAATCTATACATATGATTTTCATGTATCTAACTTAAATATTTACAAATATATTGATAATTAAAGTTTCAAAAGTTTAACTGCATCTATATATAATATGATAACTATTTGTGACGGAGAGAGTAACAAGTCAAGGAGATGGGACTTAGGAAGTGAGTTGGCAAGGCAAAAGGAATAAAACAGTTACATAATCAAGACAAAGGGAAGAGAAATAAACATGCTCACTCTGGAGATCTTGCTCGGTGTCCTCGGCTTTTACCGGCGACACGAGATGCAAAACCATGACACAGTCTCTGTGGTGACCGGCCTCCAACGACACAAGTCCCACGACACGAGTCGGCGACACAACCAACCTATGTCCACGGCCACAATAAATCCCGCGACACAGATGCCATCCAGGCGGCCCATACACCGGACATTTGTCGTCGGCGAACTTAAAGTCTCCGATACAAAGGGGACACTTGTGTCTCGGCCTAATAATCTACTGACAGAGTGGACATCGTGTCCTCGGCCTAATTAATCTCCCGACCTGAGTGGACATCTGTGTCCTCGGCTTCAGGCTATAGCCGATGACACTGACCCCTTCGGTGCGAGACACAGGGCTATCTTGTGTCGCGGCATGGCTAAAGCCGCGGACCTGAGTGGACATCTGTGTCCTCGGCCTGGCTATAGAAGCGACAGACCCATACCTGCCGATCACAGGGCTATCTTGTGTCAATCGGCATGATTGGAGCCGAAGACTGAGTTGTAAAAATAAAAAAAATCTTCGGAATTTTAAAAAATCCAATTTTAACTGCAAAAAGACCCCCATTCCAGTGGTTTATATCCTCAATTGCCCAGAACAATGACAACATATAATTTCACACACATGCATTCACATTCATCAATACAATTCACAAATGATCAAAGTTTCCATTGACACATTCACATTCACAAATATATTGCCCAGAACAATGCATGACAATATAATTTCACTAGCTGTTTCCAATGTGTTTTGCTCAAAGTTCTGAAGACTATGAATCATCGAGACAAGAAATAAGAACATGGACAAGCCACACTAGTAAATTTCAAAACTGACATGTAGGTCATTTTTGGAGAGAATTATCGGTTTACATCACGGGATAATTAATGAATCCAATTTTGATACAGTTCTTGACCACCGGTATGGACATCACAAGAAACCGAAAAACAAAATATCGAGGACCTTTGAGCTATGCCATAATTAGCTAGCAAAAAGCTATAGGAAAAATAAAACTCTAAAAATATATTTTTAATACCTTCATAGTGTGATCTAAACTCATTCGATGTACCTAGAAGCAAGTTTGAATCATTTATTTTTTCCCACACAATGCCTTAGTTCCTATTTGGATTCGGAAATCGAAAACACTAGAATTACATATCATGTCCATTTGAATCTCAGGAATTAAAATGCACAACAACCATACCACTCACTAATTATATATGATTTGTTAGCCACACTAGAATAATGCCCATATATTCCTTGCTTGACTTGCATTTTGTAAAGGCGAGCTTAAAACGATCCGTTGTCTTGTTGAGTGTCAAGTTAGCTACGGTTCTAAGTAATACGATGAAATATCATATGCGATCCTATCTAATTGTACCAATCAAGTAACTTATTGAAATTATTAGAAATTTCGGCAGGCACCTCCCCTAAACCTAGGACATCCACTCAGAAGACAAAAAGACAAGATTTAATATAATAACAATCACATATAGCATATACATTTATCATGGATTGCTCGGCTACATTTGCATATACATTTCATTGCATCACAATATTATGCATATACATTTCATCACAAATTTAGACTACATTCTGCATATATATTGGGCTACACTCATCATAGAAAAGAGATGGCTCCACGAGATTACCTTAATCGAAGATGGTGACTAGGAGGACGAGGGCGGACCCACGGCGTGACGAAGCTCGGGAAAGCTTGAGGCGGCGTGGTTCGGTGTGAACGACCTCCACGATCCTATCTAATATGCATACCATGAGCAGATTAACTTGATTGTGCCGTATCGTTGAATTGTTAATGTCAAGGGTTCAATATACATTATTAAATGCAGGGGGTCGAGTGTAGAAAGATAATTAAAAACATGTGGAAATATGATAACTAAGCAAGACAAAAAAATCAAACCATAAACAAATTCAATGCAAACAATCATTAGAAAATAAAACTAGGACTATTGAATTGGTGAGAGATTTTGTTGATCATCCATATCATTAGAAATGTTAATTTGAGGCTACTTGGCGAGAGTTTTTAGGACATGGAGTATCGATAAATGTATGGGTAACATAGCATTGTTCAATCACAGCGAGTCACATTCTCAATCACAAAGATCGAGGAGAATGATTGATGCTACACATCTTATGTATTAATCGCTAATGCATCTTCAATCACAGCGATCACATTCTCAAGTTCCGCATACGAAAATAGATTCATCGGGCAATTCAAATTAAGTGACATGAGGGCAAAAGGACAGGCGAGATGGCGCAACTTCTGGGGCCAGGGTGGCGCGCGCCGCCGACAGGAGCTTCACGGCCGCCCGGCTTTGGAGGGCAGCGACTCTGGTCGGCGACTTTCTTGGCGGAGCTGCGACGGAGGCGATACTGGGAGGACGGAATGACCGTGGCGGCGCGAGGCGCGCGAGGCGGACGGGAGCGGCGGGCGGGGATGCGAGCAGTGAGGCGGCGAGGGGCGGCGCAGGCAAGGCTGGACCGGCCGTGCGGCGACGGGAAGCGGCGGTCAAATGGGTGAGGCGGAAAGTAGCGCAGGCGGGTCACGCGGAGGCGGCGTCTAATGGAGCGCGCTAGTTGACGGGAGCCAGGCGGGGCTGGACGCCGGGAGGTGATTACGGGCGGTGGAGGCAACGGCCTGCTTGGGAGGGCGGCACGGGAGGCTGGCCGAGGCGAAAGCGGCAGCGTTGGCCGGAGGAAAACCTGAGGAAGCTGCGTTAAAGCAGCAGTGAGCCAGAGATTCCACCGGCTCAGGGGGTAAATAAAGGAGCCTACGTGGTGCGTGCAGACGGACCACCGGCCTGGACACAGAGACCACGATGGGCCTTTGTGAGAAGCAAGGAAATGTCGTGACTTGAGGTTGGCCGAAGCGATATCGAGAACGGTTTAAATTGGCTAAAATTATACCGGCGACTACGTATACACACAGAGCCCTTTGTCAGAGTCACAGATTAAAGTTCAAAAAATGTTTTGGCGTTACTTCACATATATGGTCTTAATTTGTGTCTCAAGGGTTTAGTAGCTCTTCTTCCATCGCCACATATATGGTCTTAATTTTATCCCATAGTTAGTAGTTGAGAAACTCGCATCGATTTAAAGACAAAAAATAGAATGAATAGAACATTATACTTGTTGATCATGAATGTCAAAAGCAGCTCGAGATGTAGCTAATGGAACTTCAATGCGATTCAGGATATGTAGCTAATGCCGCTCTCTTCCACCCCTGTGACCACCCAAAATCATTAAACCTCATCAGATGTCCAAATATATATATATATATATATATATATATATATATATATATATATATATATATATATATATATATTTGTGTAAATGCGCCTAGGGATCCGACGATGGGGTTAAAAGCATGGACAAGTTACAAGTCGAACACTGGCGATGAAGAGGTGGCCAATGTCGCCTTTGTCAAGTCGTAATGGCTATATATTTCATTTTTCTTAATTTTAAAAAACAACAAAAACATTTTTATTTAGATTTTCTAAATTAATCTAGAATGCCTATTGTCGTCGCTAAAATTAAACCGCGACAAAATTGCATCTGTATTAAATGGGTACTATTGATCCGCCGACATTGCCTACCTTTATCATGGTGTTTCTCCCCGGCGACATGAGATGGAGCATCTGGTTGGTCCCACATGGCGGCTATGTTTTCTCTGTTTGGGGTGGAGTGCTGACGTGTAAAGCGGTTGTTATATAGCCGGGACACAGGCTTCGTCTTGGCGGGATCTTGAATTTCAATTTCATTTCAGCGCGGATACATCATCGTCTTTTAATCTAGGATGCCTATTGTCGTCATGCTGAAAATTAAACCGACGACAAATTGCATCTATGTCATCGGTACCATTGATCCGCCCGACATTGCCTATTTTTATCCATGCTCTTTCTCCCAAGCGACACGATGGAGCATCCCCACATGGCGGCTATGTTTTCTCTGTTTGGGTGGAGTTCTGTGTCGGCGGTTTTTATATAGCCGAGACATAGCTCGCCTTGGCGAGATCTCTAATTTTGAATTTCATTTCGCGTGGATACGTCATCGTCTTTTATATCGGGTGGTCGATTTCTGGCAATGGCTACAGACTTCGTGGTGTACATGTGTCATCGGCTCACATTGAGGCCGTCGAGATAGATAAAATATTTGTCGTCGGGTACATTTAGGCCGTCGATACAGAGAATATCTCGTCGGGGTGCATTTTAGCCGACCGCGTACGTATAATATTTGTCGTCGGCCATTTTACGATTCGACACAAATAATTGGCCGCGACACTACTTCCGTTTCCTGTAGTGGTTGTTTCTACTTAAATACTCCGGTATTTTTTTTGATAAAGGAAGATTTTATTAATTTCAAGACCATTACATCGAGAAGATACAAAGTTCTTGAAATTTCTCCCGGCCTCTGCTTAGCAAGAAGCACACAGCCCAGAAAACACTAAACACACTATCAACAGTCAATCCGAAGACTACACCGCCCATGCACCTAGGTAAAGAAATCCTTGGCCACCTGCAGCAATCGATGCGAAACCTCCTCCATAATAATTCGCAAATCCGACCTAAGCCCGCACCCATGTACGCAGCCAATGGGAAGTAGCATAAATAACCTGCAAAGGGGAAGAGTTGGATTTCCTTTCAAAGACTATAGCATTCCTGCTTAACCAAAGAGACCAACAAATAGTTGCTGCCCCTAGTAAAGCAACATTTTTAAGATCCTTCTGAAAACAAACAAGCCAGCTTCCAAACATATTAGAAACACTGATAGGTCTAACAATGCCCCAAGCTAAATACAAAAAACCCCAAACCATACGAGCAAATCGACAGTCAAAGAAAAGGTGCCTAATTGTCTCTATTTTGTGACAAAAGCAACAAATTTGACTACCCCGCCATTACGCGTTTAGCCAAATTGTCCTTGGTCGAATAACTCCTCTTCCGAGATACCACAAAAACACTTTAATTTTCGATTGGGGCTTTTAACTTCCATAAGCGCTTGTTTAAATTAGGAACATCACTTTTAATCAGTGCCAGGTAATGAGATTTCACCGAAAATTGTCCAGATTGACACAATTTCCAGCGAAATTCATCCTCATCCTGTGTTAAATGTACATTGGTAATACGTGAAAGCAAATCATTCCATGCCACCAACTTAGAACCAATCAATGACCGTCTCCATGATACGTTTGGTTGAGGGGACGTGAGAACTGCAGCAATGGTTGAATATTTCATCCTTGCAATGCTATATAACCCAGGATATTGATCTTTGAAAGCGCAGCTTCCAAGCCAAATATCTTCCTGCATCTTACGTGATCCATTATTGATTTTGAAGGTTCCAAAACGAAGAAAATCTCGCTTTTACCTTCACTAAACTTGACCGAAATGCGAGTGCTGGTTTCCACTCAACTGTACTAATGGTTTAGAGCCAAGATACTTATTTCTAAGAAGTCAGCCGCTATACCATCCGATGATAAAAGCTTAAACAACCATTTACTCAGAAGAGCGATGTTCTTAACCTTTAAGTCGTGAATCCCTAGTCCCCCTTGATCTTTGGGTTGGCATAGAATACTCCATTTGGCAAGGCGATATTTTCTTTTTCCCTCATCACCTTGCCAAAAGAAACGAGAACGAAAATAATCAAGTTTTTGAAGAACTCCCTTAGGGATCTCAAAAAATGACATCATGTACATTGGAAGACTACTCATCACTGAATTTATAAGAGTAAGTCTGCCACCAACTGAGAGGTGTTTCCCCTTCCAACCGCTAAGTCTCTTTTCAAATCTCTCTTCCACCTTCTTCCAATCTGAATTTTGCAATTTCTTAAAATGGATAGGAATTCCTAAATACTTAAGAGGGAATTCCCCTTGCTTACAACCGAAGAGATTTAAATACTGCTCTAAAGAATCCTGGGCTTCACCAAGGCAGATTAACTCACTTTTATGAAAATTTATTTTGAGACCCGAGATTTGCTCAAACGCACAAAGCAATAACTTCATGTTGAGCTTTATCTAGATCATGTTCCATAAAAAGATTGTGTCATCTGCATATTGTAAGATAGATAAGCCTCAAATCAACCAAATGCGGCACTACTCCACCAATTTGCGTCATTTCCTTAGCTCTATTTATCAAAATCGCCAACATATCGGCGATAATATTAAATAATAAGCGAGGGACAAAGGATCACCTTGACGAAGACCTTTTCTCGTTTGGAAAAAATGTCCCACTTCATCATTTACATTAACCGCCACACTACCTCCCGAAATAAAAGACTTGATCCAAGAAATCCACTTAGATGAGAAACCTTTCATTCGAAGGGTCTGAAACAAGAAAGACCATTTAACCTTGTCATAAGCTTTCTCAAAATCAATCTTAAAGATAACCCCACTCATTTTTTGTCTATGCATTTCGTGAATAGTTTCATGCAGGATGACAACCCCTTCTAGAATGTTTCGACCAGGCAAGAAAGCTGTCTGTGTTGGACCAACTACCTTGTCCGCAACCAAATTCAATCTGTTTGTAGCCACCTTGGTAAAATTTTTGAAACTTACGTTTAGAAGGCATATTGGTCTGTATTGCTGTATAATATTCGCTTCGAACTTTGGGAATAAGAGAAATTATTCCAAAATTCAAGCAAAAAGAAGTAAGTCTCAGAGTGAAGCTCTCGAACATGATCAAAAGATCGATTTAATAGTATCCTGCACTTTCGATAAAATTCATGAGGAAACCATCTGGGCAGAGCTTTATTATGTTCCATCCGAAAATAGCATCTCTAACTTCTTTCTCGATGGAAAGCGATGAACTTACATTTTCCTCTGAGAAACTTGCGGCATATCTTGATTGTTTTCTCATCGAGATCTACAGATCTCCTCTCTGGATCCCCAAAAGTTCTTTATAAAACTTGGTGATGTAACTTTTAAGGTTCGCTTGCCCTCAATCTTCAAATCCTCATGGTCGAATAGAATAGATTCGCTTTTTTCGATATTTACCGTTGGCAATCATATGAAAGTATCTAGTGTTGTTATCACCCAAGAAGACATTTTTCACCTTTGCCCGCTGATAATATTTAATCTCTTCCTCTCTAAGAAGACTGGCCAGGTGCTCCCTAGCCTGAGCGAGATTCTCTTGCTCAAATTCAGACAGATCCCTACACTCAGCAACAATATCTAGCTCAGTGATTATTGCTTGTAGATCGCTTTTCTTTTGCTTATAATCACCTTTAATATGCATAGCCCAACCTCGAAGAAAACTCCGCAAAGTATAGGTGATAGAATAGTTTATGCTAGTGTTACTTGTATAAGAGAGAGAGCAGATGTGACAACGAAGGCAAACATGAAAAAATCAATTATTTTTACATTTTGTGTTGTGCTATGCAACAAGATATATGTTGTGCACGTAGAAATAATACAATTATATTTTGAGAGATGCTTTGATGCTCTTCCAAATAGTGAATTGCACATTGATGCTACTTAACCTTTGGTGGTGCTTTAAGATTTGTGCAGGCCTATGGGAATGGAGAGAATTTTTTATACATTATTTTGCCAAGTGTGATTACAAAACCAATCATTGATATTTTTTTTAGAACAAGATATCTGTTCTCGAACATATAGTGGCCAAGTAGATAAGTTGAACACATACCTAATCATTTCTCTTTTATACTGTAAAGATCATGTAAAAGCTATTTCGTACCAATTATAGTGCTCTTTTATCCCACAGGCCAGCTCTTAGATGAAGGATTTCACTCTTTTCTTGGTGAACTTGAGGACCTAGTGGTCCAGACAGTCTCCTTTTTCTTTTTTTTTTCTGTATGCTTTTAGTCTTCTAACGCTCACTGATCCATGATAGCATGGGCACATAAAATGGCTGCAATGCAACGAATGTTCAGGCTTGTCTGCCTCATTTTGTGTACTTTTTTCCTCCTTTCAGAAATTAGGCTTAGTTACTTAATTATTGGTTTCTCTCTCTCATTGTTACATCAGGGTAAAAACCTCTATTCATCGATTTCAAAAATCGACGATTTTCGCTTGAAAATCACGATTTTCGACTGTATCGAGCCAGCTTGATAAACTATACCGTTCAGTAAACCGGTCTAATTAAATTTTTTTTAAAAAAATATTATGCTTTTTAAATTGGTTGAAAATTGGTGCAAATCGATCAAAAAATCGGCCGCCAGAAAAGTTCAATTGATTTGTCGATTATCGAGGAAAATCGACTGATTATCAGTGAAAGTTGATTTTTATTTTATTTTTTAAAAAGTTTGATTTCAAAACCCTTTGATTTTTAACCATTTTCAATGGAAATCGGTACGGGCCAGGGGGTGATTTTCAAGATGATAATGTAAACCCTGGCACCCACCTCTCACATGTATAGGCAGACAAAATGCATGCATTCAGAATGAACCAATACTATTCTCATTGTATATATCACATTTTTTTGGCATATAGTTGAATTCCTTTATCTGATAATGTTAAGGTCCTGTTTGGAACACACGAATTTTATAAATTTTTGCAAGATTTTCACATGACAGTTCAAATTACAAGCATTATGTATCGTCTCTTTCTTCTTTTTCGTCTTCTTCCTCGAGATGAACATTACCTACTTCGACATTATGTACATCTCTTTCAAGGAGGAGTTGAATAGTTAGTACCATAAAGAGAAGAGATAGAAGGCATCGTACGAATTGTTTTATGCAGGTTTGGCTTTGCTTGCTGGAACTAGGCAAGTGGCTAAGCTTTGGTGAGTTCAGCCAACCATGAAAATATCCTAAGCTAAAAGATTATTGAAAATAATATCCCAGGTGTGCATATGCATGCCTGTAGCTGTCTATTCCAATGAGATGCTCATTGGAGTATTAAAAAATAAAATATTAAATAATACTTTGCACGTTTGTACCATATGCTGTCAGAATCTCATATGGTCTATCCAAGCATTTTCAAATGGAAAAACACATAAATCTGTTCCCTCGAGGAGAACGACACGTTTGGCTACATATGCTCTTGTTCCTGCTATGCATAGATTAACACTTTCATTAGCCATTGATCACTAGAGTTAATTGGGTGTTCCAACGCAATGAGTTGTAGGAAAGTTAGAGACATGCATGACAAGTTTGACAACCTTGTACCTAGGAAACTACGACAAACACTGACTTGGAAGCAGTCATCAAGAAACAATATGACTGCATTTAATTTTTGAAATGTCGCTATTGGTAGCATAATCCTTGCCGTGCTCAGGAGCCCTTGGATTTGAAATGGACGGTTGAGATCAACATGGACGACTATGTAAAATTCTGAATTTCTCGCAATATATTCGCCCGCGTAGTCGATTGATCGTAGCCATCCAAATTATATTTGCTAAATATGATATCGATTGAATATATATTTCAAGAAGATTACGATGTCATAGTTTTAACTGACTAGCTCACAGAATGTGATCTGCCTTGCAGGCTTGCAGCTATAGCCCTTGTCCTGTATCTCAGTATCTTAATGAACTTCTTTGCTTTACTCAACTAGTCACAGTCACTTAACTAACATCCACAGACAGCGACTAACAGGAACAAGCAATCAAGCATCAATCGAAGTCAATGAGACACCAGGTTTATTAGACTGTTCTGAAGTTTCTAGGCTCTGACTCTTTGCATCTCCATCACTGCACAGTAGATAGGCATCACTCGAAAAGCAATGGCACACAAGAATGCATTGTTGGAGGCACTTGAGCTCATTGCCAACACACATCTCACGGAATCTGATTTCCCTGTGGCATGATAGCAACAATTGTATCATACCTGATCTTTCTGTAGCATCATAGCAACAATGGTATCATATCTGATCTCTGTGACATCATTGCATCAACAGTATATATTAATATCTTATCTCTCTGACACAGCAGCCACATCACATGATCGTTGAGTGAGTTCCGTTCTTAGGGAGTGTTGTAACATACCGAAAGTCTGAAACACCCCACAACATGCTGCTAATTTCAGATAATTGATACCATTTCAACGCATAAATAAAAACAATATTGTATTATACAGAAGAGGGGCATACAAAATCTCTCGAATGAGAATACAAACATCAATACAGATCATATATCCCCCCTTCTAAGATTAAATCTGAAAGGGCGACAGTAATCCCACCCAGCAATTCCCGATAACGCATAACTAAAAACTAACATTTAAATACGCTAAATATAAAATATCTTAACTTTTTGTAGGAAAGGAAACACTGTAGATCTGTGTGAAGAAAAGGAAACACTGTAGATTCTATATGACGAACTAGGTGCTAATTGTCACTGAAGCTCTTTGCTTGGACAAATAGCCATCTTCCTGTTAACAGCATAAACTATATTACCAACAGATTCTCGACAATCTTCAAACTTCCTCAGAATGTGCCACCAGAGAAGATGAAACTCAGTAATTTGTACTCTCTCCGTCCCAAAATATAGGGCGTATTAAAAAAGTCTTTTGAAGTAAACTTTGACCATTTATTTCTGTTATAATATATTATGAATTGTTATGAAACCAACAATGATTGAAAGATAAGTGAAATATGAATCAATTGATACATCTTTTGTAAATTAAATATGCACATAATTTGACTAATTCTTGGTCAAAATTTATGTAATTTGACTTTTCTGAATTCTAATATGCCCTATATTTTGGGACAGAGGGAGTATATAGTTAGATATTGTATGATGTTGCCTAGGTAAGTACGAGAAATAAATTTGTAACACAACAGGCAAAAGCATAAGAGAAGGTGAATTGATTTCATAATAAGCACCAATCTTCCATTACCTGATAACAACTGCATATGCTTGGTGCAATCTTGCCATCCAACCTACTCAGCAATTTTGGTGTTCCTATTCCTGCAGAAGCATAAAAAGGGCAATAAGATCACAATTTGGCACACAGGAAATAAAGGCAACAGGAGAAACATACGCTTGGAATGAATGAATATCCTTGCGGAAGTTCTCTAGTTCCTCTGGATCGAACATGCCATCCTTAGAATAAGTCATACAAATAAAACAAACTAGTAAAACACATGCAAGGTACAAAAAGGGAAGTTGTGTAAAGGTGGAAATGTGTGGCACACCAGCTGGCTCAAATCTTCTTCCAGTTTTTTGTTTTGAAGAAAACAGTGGATAAAGTAAAGAACATATATACCACATTCATCCCCATTCTGCTGTGGCACCTGCAAAGTTGTTTTGTACCATGATAAGAAATTCATATCAGAAGAAATGATGTAGAAGCTAAAATTATACTTCAACATGTTAAACACCATACCTCAGGAAACTCAAGAGGGATTTTGTTTTTGAACTGCTCGATATCTTCCCGCTCTTCATTTTTCAAAATATCAGCAATGAATCTGGTATATCGGCAACGAAAAGATAATAAGACTAGAAGATTCTACGCATAATATAAGGTTGTCATCGGTATGAGCTGGGCCTGGGGTTATGGGGCTGGGCCCTGTGCCCACTCAAATACAAGGAACACTAATGAGGATTGGATGATTAGCACTCTCATATCTGTTGTTAGCAGGAAGGATTGGAGTTGACTTTGCTAATAAATTAGTTTATCTCACTCGCATGGTGAGGAATGAACCATGCTCGCATGATCGCATTTTATCTGGATCAGGTGTGCCACTGCGACTCAGATCTAATCCGGGAACAATTACCAATACAAAGTGCAACTCCTGACTGAAGTACCGAACCTCCATGCAGGGCACGCAGACTCGGAGTCAGCTTATTTTAGTTTAAACTAGCATATGGTTTCTTGATCTTCAGGCCAGAAACTAAACTGCGGTTATACTATACTATCGATAATGTATAATATCGATAATTATTACTCATATCTTCAGGAGAACCATGAGAAAGCAAGGATCAATAATAGCCAAGTCCATAGCATACTACTCTTCCTCATACAGACTATACTCTATAGAATGAATGAATGATTCAATGATAGAATGATAGTTCATAGTTGGTAATTCAGTTGAAATGTTGAATGATTATAGATAACTGATTGTATTGCTTCGGTATTATTTGCTATTTGTTAGTTGTTACAGATTACTGATTGAACTGTTGAAAAGGATAGTTGTATGATTGTATCTATGAATTAGTTATTATGCTTATGCACTGATGCTAGATTTGAGTATATTGATTTGAACAATTTATACATTTCATAATTAATTGATTGAACTCAATTTGATGTAATAGAAAATACATGATGAACAATTTATCTATTTTATTGAAATGTTAAGCATGAAATTCAAATTTATCTTTAATTGTGTATTTGTGTAGTGTTTTTATTGTATCTCGGTGTGTGTATATTTTGGCGTTAGTTATTGTCGTTTAATTTTCGGCCCGAGGCTTTGACGAATCCTGGCTCCGCCACTGGTTGTCATTGATGTGCTATCAAAAGTATAGAACTGTATAATTCAAATAATTTCTGCGAACATAGACTACGACCTCAACAGGAAGTGTGCTGAGGCGCTTGAGGTGGCCAGATGGGCAGCTCCAGCAGATTGCAGCAGCAAGCATCCATTCCATCTATGGATGAACATGGTGTCCATTGGATATAGCCCATAACCCATCCAATTAATATCCAAGCATCCAAAGCCTATATTGGACCTAATTTTGGAATGTCCAAGTGTTGCGGTTTGCCAGGAGGCGAGAATACGCCAGCATGCAACTCGAACGGTAGCCGACAGGAGGAACTCGCCGTCGCAAAGAACCACAGCGCGAGGAGAGAATAGGAAGATAGTCGGTTGTCACGGAGCCATCGGCGATTATCGGCAGCGCCGAGACTTGTTTGTGATATCGAAGCGCCTTTTCTCCTTCTCTGTTATCTCCTTTTATTAGCCTTCATAAGCGACTTCATAATCCTAACAATCAATAACTAAGAGATAGAAACTAACTAAGAGATAGAAACGGACTCCATATGGAAACAGACTCAATCCTAATACGTAACCAACAAAGAGATAAGGCTTAAAAGAAGTAAGGTGCAAGCAACAGAAGCACTAAGCCCGCCCCGCCTCCCCGCCTTCTAACATATACTCTATCCATAACATCACTTCCCCCCTGAAGACCAAGCTTGTCCTCAAGCTTGAAATCGGGATGAACACGTCGGAGGACAATGGCATCCACCCATGTTGCTTCCGACGCCGGTTCGCCGGTCCAGTGGACCAAAAACTGCCGGTGACCCCTGACAAAGCGCTGACCCAAGAGTGCAAATGGTTCAGACGATCAAAGGGATCTGCCGAGAGGTCTTCGGCAAGGCGGTCTTTGCATGGCGGTGTGCCATGGAATGGCTTAAGCAAGGAAACATGGAATACATTGTGAAGGCGTGCAGTGAGCGGAAGATCAAGCCTGTAAGCCACCTGGCCAACTCTTTCTCGCACCTGGTACGGCCCAAAGAATTTGGGCGAGAGCTTGTGCTGGCCGTCCGTGCGTAGGGAAACCTGCCGATGGGGCTGTAGGCGTAACCACACCCATGAGCCCTCCTGAAATGTGACTTCCCGATGACTCCTGTCATATTGCTGCTTCATTCTGTTCTAGGCTTGGAGGAGATGCCGCCGAGCTTGCGCGAGAAGCGCATCGCGATCCACGAGCTGACAATCAACGGAGTCGATGGAGGTGGCTCCTTGATTATATGGAAGGAGGCTCGGTGGCGGCCGCCCATAAACCAGTTCGAAGGGAGCCATCCGGAGTCCTGAGTGATATGAAGTGTTGTAGCAAAACTCCGCCCACGGTAACCACTTGACCCACAAGGATGGATTGTCGGTGGCCAGGCAGCGTAAGTACATCTCCACGGTCCGGTTAACCACCTCCGTTTGGCCGTCGGTCTGGGGGTGGTAAGCGGATGATGTCAACAGACGTGTGCCGCACCGCTTGAAAAGGTCTTGCCAAAATGCGCTGGTGAAAACAGGGTCCCGGTCGGAGACGATCGATTCGGGCATTCCATGAAGACGGACCACCTGATCGAAGAATATATTGGCAACTGTGGAGGCCGTCGTTGCCCGTTTGAGGGCAATGAAGTGCCCGTACTTGGAGAGGCGGTCGACAACGACCAAGATAACAGTTTTGCCCTGGGACGGGGGAAGGCCCACAATGAAATCCATCGAAATATCCGCCCAAACATGCTGTGGTATAGGGAGGGGCTGAAGGAGCCCAGCTGGGGACAATGTGCTAGCCTTATTCTGTTGGCACACGCGGCATTGTCGAATATATTCGGCCACGGTCTGCCTTTGTCTGTCCCATGAGAAGTGCTGGCGAACCCGCTGAAGGGTTTTATGAATACCCTCATGAGTTAAATCATGGAAGGCTGCCACCACTTGCTGATGGACAACTGAGGACGGGGGAACATGCAGTCGGCCATTGCAGAAGAGGAGACCGTCCAATGTGCTCCATGTAGCCGAGGTGGCCCGGCCGCCGCTGGACTGAAGGGTTCCCGTCGCTTGCACCTCGGCGCGCTTCGTTGGATCTCCTGATCTTGGCGCAGAAGGGCACACCAGTCCTCCATGATTGATCCAGTCGGAGCCGAAAGGGCCGCGCAGACGGGCTCTCCGTCGAACATGCGAGAAAGAGCATCCGCTGCACGGTTCGCGCGTCCTGGTTTATACTCCAACCGGAAATCGAAGCCCATTAGTTTGCTAAGCCAATGTTGCTGGGGGGAGTCACCAAAGCTTGTTCGAGAAGATATTTGAGGCTGGCATGGTCTGTGCGGACGATGAACTGTTGTCCCCAGAGATACGGTCGCCAATGACGGATGGCTTTAGACAGGCCAATGAGCTCTCGCCAGACGCAAATAAGGCGAGTATGCGGCGACCAACTTCTGCGTAGTATGCCACCGGTGACCTCCCGGTGAAGAATCGCGCTAATACTCGAACCAGATCGTCGATTCGACCACAAAGCGACAAAGAAGTCCGAGACGGCACGGGCCGACCGAGGGCGAGCTTGAGGGCCTAAAATGCGCGAGCTGCTTCCGGCGTCCACTGGAACTCCCGATGGCGAAGTAGGGCTGTCAATGGCTCGGCAATGGAGGCGTACTGGCAAATGAATCGGCGATAGTACCCGGCGAGGCCGAGAAAGCTGCGGACCCCCGTGACGGATGTTGGCAGTGGCCAGTCGGCAATTGCTTGAAGCTTCTTCGGATCGGCAGCCACCCCGCTGTGAGAAATAATATGGCCTAAGTAACCAACTTCCGGCTGTGCAAATGTGCACTTGGCATGCTTCAGGAAGAGGCCATGGAGGCACAAGCGTTCCAGTACCAAGCGTAGGTGTTGCAGATGCTCCTCAAGGGTAGTGCTGTAGATCAAAATGTCGTCAAAAAAAACAAGGACGAACTTGCGGAGAAATTCAGCAAGAACGTCGTTCATGAGGGCTTGAAAGGTAGATGGCGCATTGCATAATCCGAAGGCCATCACCAAAAACTCGAAGTGGCCATGGTGGGTGCGGAATGCCGTCTTGCTGATATCGCTCTCCGCCATGCGTATTTGATGATACCCTGAACGGAGATCTAATTTGGAAAAAATTTGGGCGCCATGCAACTCGTCGAGAAGCTCTTCCACCACTAGGATGGGGAATTTGTCTTTGATGGTTTTGGCGTTGAGGGCACGATAATCCACGCAGAACCGCCATGACCCATCACTCTTGGCGACCAAAAGGACCGGGGAAGAAAATGGGGAACGACTGGGTCGTATGATTCCTTGCGCTAACATGGCGTCGCATTGCCGCTCAATTTCATCCTTCTGCTTGAACGGATAGCGGTAAGGACGGACCACGACCGGATCAGTCCCCTCCTGCAAACAGATGCGGTGGTCACAAGCTCTGGAAGGAGGCAAACCCTGGGGTTCCAAGAACAGATCGGAGAAGTCCTTGAGAAAAGCTGCTAGCCCGTCCGGTGGTGTGGCCGGTTGTATAGCATGGAGTTCCACTGGGGCGGCGCCAATCCCGTTCAGGGCAATTACGCGCCCTGCCATGGTGAAAGACATCCGCATAGACTTGAAATTCCAATTAATGTCCCCGAAAGGTTGGAGCCACTGAACGCCTAGCACCACGTCGAATCCCTCCAGAGGAATGATCAAGAAAGGGGCTTGGAACGCATAGACGTCCACTGTAAACTCCTCGACGCAGCGGCCTAAACAAGGTAGCTGGGCGCCGTTGGCCACCCTAACTTGTTGTCCATTGCCCGATCCGTGACGGATGCCCAGGCGGCTCGCAACAAACCCACTAATGAAGTTGTGGGTACTGCCTGTGTCCACCAACGCATGCAAAGATTGACCCTTCATAGATATGGCCAACTGCATTGTGCTATTCTTGCGAGGGCCCTTCAACGCCAGTGCTGATAATTCGGCCTCTTCTCCAGGCTCTGCTGCTTCCACTATGTCATCTTCTTCTTCATTCACGGCCTCCAGATAGAACAAACGCTTGCAGCGGTGACCCCGAGTGAAAACTTCATCACAGTTGAAGCATAGTCCTTTTGCCCTCCGTTCCGCCAATTGGTCCGCACTAAGACGTATGCGGAATGGTGAAGTAGCTGATGAAGAAGAGTGGGGTGCCGCAGAAGCCGCACGATTGACCGGAGCGGTTACTGTGGTTGTAACACTGGGGCGTCCGCCTGTTGCCGTCGTGCCGGGAGACAAACTTGCGGCTGGTCTTTGGGAGCTTGTGATCACAGCGCTCCCTCCGGCTGCGGGCGCCGCAGCAGCCGACACACCCCGACTGAATGCCGGCCGTGGTCGCCCCAGCGACGAGACCCCCTGGGCCACACGTGCTATCCAAGCATCCTCTCGTCGTTCAGCCTCCCGAGCCAAACTCACTGCCTCTGCCAGATCACGCGGCCGATCTCGCCGCACATCACCGGCCAATGTGAGAGATAGCCCTGCAGTGAACGTCTCGATTTGGTCTTCTCGCTTCATGCGCGGAGTGCGCGCCAGTAAGCGCTGGAACTCCCTGGCATAGTCGTCTACCCGACTATCCCCTTGCTTCAGATTGACAAGGTCTCCAAGAGGTCCTGAAGTTGCATGCCGGGTGAAACGTTGTAGGAACGTCTCATAAAAATCATCCCATGAAATAGGGCCTTCCTCCAACTCCCAATTGTCGAGAACTTCTTGCGCCTCGCCTCGCAGATGCAGTCCTGCCATCTGCACGTATTGGTGGCGCGGAAGGTCATAAGCTCGAGCGAACCGCTCGCACTGGCGCAACCAGAGCAAAGGGTCCTCTGTTCCATCGTACAGAGGGAGCTCGTAGCACGGAGCCCTGGGTACCAGAGGTTCGTTCCCACCCATGTGGAACTCGCCCTGTCCTCTGCGATGGGCGAACGGTGCGCCAGGAGCGCGAGGAGCGAGCCTCCCAGACGCGCGCGTCTCACGATCGTTTTGATCGGAAAACTCGCGGCCTTGTGCGCCGCCGCCTTCTTCCCCATCCGCCGTTTCTTGCCTTGCGATTTGACCCGATTCTTCGCCGAGTCCTCTAGATTTCGCCAAGGAAGTTTTGAGCCCTTCTACATCACCGGTCATCCGGGATCGCCAGCCGTCGTCGTCGCTTCCCATGTCTTGGCGGGAGGCTACCACTCCGTCTTCGCGCGAAGAAGGATCGTCGTGCTCTGATACCAGTTGTTGCGGCCGCCAGGAGGCGAGAATACGCTCGCGTATTCGAACTGGAACCCGCCGACAGGAGGAACTTCGCCGTCGCAGCAACTGCTAGCGCGAGGAGAGAATAGGAAGATAGTCGGTATCATTTGAGCCACCGGCCAGTTATCGGCATTTACGCTACCGAGACTTGTTTGTGGTAATTGAAGCGTACCTTTTCTCCTTCTCTGTTATCTCCTTTTATTAGCCTTCGTAAGCAGCTTCATAATCCTAACAATCAATAACTAAGAGATAGAAACTAACTAAGAGATAGAAACGGACTCCATATGGAAACAGACTCAATCCTAATACGTAACCAACAAAGAGATAAGGCTTAAAAGAAGTAAGGTGCAGCCGGCCGTAAGCACTAAGCCCGGGCCTGGCCTCCCTGCCTTCTAACATATACTCTATCCATAACACCAAGTTCAATAAGATCCAAACCATTAAGGTCTAAAGAGAAACAGGTCCAGTAAGTCCATGGACTCGTGAAGTCATTCCCACCTCTCTAAGGCTCTAAGTACATGACACCTGTTTGGTTGTTTCAATAATATATTGCAGCATACCAAGATAGACAAAAAAAAAAGGAACAACATCTTGTTTTCAATATTTCGAATTGCCTGTAGGCACAACCATAATATAGAAAAATATAGAAATATATTATCAAACAGACAATTTCTATAATTATTTTGGGGGTTAGAGGGAGGACTATCAGACCTTTTGATGGCTGATTGCAACCTCGTTGGATTTGTTGTTTTAAGTGAATCCAGCAGTAGCATGCGTGGGTTTGCCTCACCAAAGTTGCATAAGACAAGGAGGTTCCAGTGTCCCCTATAGTCAATAAAGTGGAAATTTGATATATATTGACTATCATAAGTAATTCCACAAGGTAATAATGAGAGTAACCTACCAACAAACAATAGGCACAAAAACGTATTGTCTTGAAAATATTTTCTTAGCCTTTATCCATTTAAGGACATTTGATTTATTATGCCCGCTGTTGTACATGTTAAACCATAACGAATCAAAGTATGTGTAAGCACTCTTCTTGTCTTCATCTATGCGCTTCCAGAGATCCCTATGCACAAAGTTATAGCAGCAAATAAGAAGACCAACTAATCGACAAAAAGAAGAAAAAAAAGGACAAAGGCAGGACATACTCCAAGTACAATTCAAAAACATCGGTATCCAACTTGTCTTTATTCGTTTTGTTCCTCCTGCTACTTGAAAGCCGCTTTGAGCTTCTTTCTAGGGGGAGGTCGTCATAAAAGGAGGGCAATACATTTTTGGAGCTCTCGGATATCTTCACTTCTAGCCTTCTACTTGTTCGAGAATGCTTGCTTTTGCACTCTACATACAGAAAAAAATAGGAATAACATTAGAACTCAAGATAAACACTCATAATCTATTAAACATAAATCTCAAGTAACAAAGTTGTTAGTCCTGCTAAAGTTTAGCCAGAAGCTCCTCTGACATTCATCATATACTTTGAATATCAAAAGCAGATCCACCATGAATAAATCTCGAGAATTTAAAGTTCATCCCTCTCCTTTTGTTTCGTTATTCAGTTTAGGAAATCATCGTAAAAATCGCATTTCAGATATAGGACTAAGCATGTAGCACAATTAACAACCAGTAACCATGCTTATACCGGGCCATATAAAGAATGCAGTAGTTTATGACTTTAGAGAGTAAAGTTTTTTCTATTAAAAGAAATTGGCAAATCTGGTTCATACATCAGGGAAAATAAAACCTTTCCAGTTTCAAACAAAAAATATCTGTTCCATATGTTTCCTCATTTCTCTCCAAATGTTATGTTTCTTTTTCCTTTTAATCTGTGCAACCATCCATTATAAGAATCCTCACCATGTTCTGAAGCATGACAAACACTCATCCGGGCTAACACACTGTTCTATTATGCTGGCCAAGTGACTATACATCTAAAGCAACAAAAAAAAAATCAACATAAGCACACCATCAACAATGTAATTGATCCTACATGCAGGAATAGAATGGGCAGGCAGTGAAGTAAACTGCTACTGCACTAAAATGGTAATAATCTACTTAGCAAAAGCATAATAAGCATAGTTATTGACACTCTAGAAACTAACATGAAAATGAGCAATAAATAAACTAACAATATGATCTGCTTTCCCAAGACTCAAACATTTATCCTAGCTGCAATCCTAGTACAAGAAAAACAAGAAACTAGCAAACTAACAATCCGATCCTCTTACAATGCATCAGGATACAAATCCTATAAACCAACACAAAAACCACATATCTTAACCCATAACCTGCAGAAATAACCATATATTTTAGCAAAACATATGTGTTAATAAATTAGTAATTTAGTCACCATGCAAGAATATGCCAACAAATCTAAACAACTATTAAACTAATAGCCATTGTAATTAACATCCAGAATTAAACCCTTGAAAATAGCAACGAGCCAAGAAATTCTAAAGACATATAATCCACCAACTCAACTTTAGAGCATAGTTCAGACTGAAATTCTTAAGACAGCCAAGCAACTAGTGAAGCACAAGTCGTACAACTTCCCTTATATAACTAACCAAATCTTAGAAGCTACCAAAATAAAAGAAAGAGAATTATGAACAGCGACTAAATGTTCAACATGGCGGCAAGTGAGAGATCACACCACCGCTTAGTGCTTAAATGCTATGCGGCCTTCTCTGCTGCCCTATGTGCAGTTAAACTAGTATAAAAAACACAGACACATTTATGTATACAAGATCTATACTAACTATGGGCAATATATGCATTAAAACAACAACTTGAAGGCTCTATGCACTAAAATGTTAACTATGCAAGCACCAGATATCAAAGCAAAATCGAGCAATGCAACATTGTTCAGGGAACTGAATCACCATATCCCAACATGACCAACAATCATAGGCCACCGAAATGGTCCAATGGAACCAGGGACCTATTCAAAAAGCTTATGCATACACATATGCAAGTTGAATGGCCTTGATTTAGAGCCAGATATACTAATCCTAAATATCTAGCCCTCTAAATAAACAAAAGGATAGACAACAGAACAGGTACGGCTATCAAGAAATCCGAGCCGCCAGTGAACCTAGAAACCCCGTCCATTTCGAAGAAGTAACCATCTGATCCAAAAAGGGAGCAGTCTCCATTGTCCAAATAACCATCAGAACCAGCACGGAATTAAACTACATAAAAAAATCTAGCCCTGCAAATAATCAAAGGATAAACAACAGCACGGTTATGGCTACCAAGAAATCTGAGGCACCAGTGAACCTAGAAACCCTATCCACTTCCACGAAGCTAACCAAGAATCAGTCATCTAATCCTAACAGGGGGCAGCCTCTATTCTACAACTAAACATCAGAACCATCACGAAATTAAACTAACAAAAACTCCGAGTCACGAGTGAACCCAGAAAGCTTCTCCATTGCCAAGAAACTAAACAATGAGCAACACATCTAAACCCAAACAGAACAGGGAGCAGCCTCTATCTAACCAACCAAGCAAAGCGCGGCACCAGCCATCAAAGAGTTACCACGGAACCAACCAACAAACAATCAAAGCAACCTGACGCCAGTTCCCCCCACCACCGCGACAAGCAGATCAAGAAACGCCCACAACAATCACGACGAACAGGCCTAAAAACAGTACAGGAAAGAAAAGAGGCCTCGGCTCACCATCGCCGCTGTCGAGGTCGATGGTCACCTCCCTGCGGCCGCGGCGGCTCATGGCGGCGAAGAACCGCGAGCGATGGGTTCCTAGGGTTAGGTTCCACGGATTCGGGGGGGATAAGTAGGCGATTGGGGGGCTCAAGATTGGGAAGTTGGTGGGAGGGAGCGGAAGGGGACGAGACAGGGGTTCAGTTCTGTCGCTTCTCTTCGCTTCCATTTCAGGAGCAAAGAGGACGTTTCGCTCCTGGGGGACCGGACGAGTGGCGAGGTGTCCACACGTGTACGTCCGAGATTTGTCTGCGTTTTAGATGGCGCGCGATGCGAGCCGTTGGATCTGGATCCGGAAACGACTTGACAAGTCTGCGTCTGCGAGGCATTCACGTGCTTAACGGAATAACGGACTGCAACATACGTGGTTGTTGGGCCGGTTGAGGGGTAAAACTGGGTTGGCCGTGTGGTAGACTATGGAGGAAATATCGTGATTATCGTGATGGTTCTGATTATCAAGTAAAATATCGTGATTATTAAGAAAATATCGTGATTATCGACCATTATGGTCAATTTTTGCTTTTTTTTGAATTTTTTCTCAAAAAAATTTGATTTCGTAGCCTTCGGTTTCTAGTGATTTTCGAGCGATTTTTTGTGATAATCGAAAATCACAAACCATTCGAAAATCGTGATTTCGATTTTGTGAACCCTGCCTGCAAAGAGAAAGAAGCAAACATGATTGGAAGCAAAAAGGAATCAGTGTTTCTATACATTATTCTTTTAATATAAGTTATATATATTTTAAAGAAAAGAAATAATCACTATCTATTTTTTATTTATATTTTATTTCCTTCGGTTCACAAAAATTACTAGATTGAGATACATGCAACCAAACTTTACAAACTTCAGCTATCGATATCTTTTTAAATATTTGGATTGGATGCATAAAATCGTATGTGTAGATTCGTCTCGAAATGTTCTTTTATAACATTATAATTTTATTGGATTTTTTAATATAATACAATAGAAATCAGTGATTAAAATTATGTTTTGTGAACCATATAGACGACGAAAACAATAACTATTTGTCAGAAATATTTATGTAACTTACGAATAGAAAAAGAACTAGAGAACACAGAGCTACGGCACCATGACGGCGACACGCTTAGGCCAGCGGGGATCATGCGGGCAGGGGCGCTACCTCGGCTGCGTCGTCCGCCGGCGGCGGCGGCGGCTCTTCGGTCGTTTCCTTCTCCGTCTCTCCCAGGTCTATCTGTGCTCGTGAGCCGTGAGAAGGAAAGTGGCGGCGTGCAGAGTAGAGTAGTGCAGGTCATGGACTCATGGTCGGATGTTGGCAACGGGATGATGGGCTGGCCTAGCACGTGGCTGTGGTGCCATGTTTGCAAGGGAAGGCCCAAACAGCCATAACTCTTCCTCTTTTTATTTTTCTTCTTTCTATTGGTGTTATATTTATATTCAAGATTCAATGTAGATAATACCCTGCAAGTCCGGAATGTTACATCAGAATGCTCCGGTAATGGAACATTCCATTCCAAACAATAAACCGGAATGGTCTTCGGAACAGAATTACTCTCCACTTCAAGTTTACAAGGCGTATTTCTTTTTACCGTATGAACCAAGAAAACATTGAAAATAACTAGATTATCTATAATTATTATCACTAAGGATAATACCCAATGCATATATGTAGAGAATATAAATTATATCTAGATATTTATTAGGGTATAAAGGAATATCACACTAATTTTACATTAGAATATAAAATATATTCTATATTTATAGATAAGACTATTCAAAAAAATAAATCTTATAACGTTGGACGGAGGGAGGAATAAATATGGCTTGGGTTCCACTCCTACCGTTTTAAAGTGGGAATTGAGAGGGAACTGCTCTTTAAAGACATGTGGATGCATCTTAGATTCATAGCCCTATCTCTCTTCCTTACCAGACAGGAGATTAGGGCTAAAAGGCAAACTCTCGTGCCCAATCCCTCTACAAACTCCCTCTAAACTTCCATTCCCCTTCCATTGGTTGCCGAACATGACGTCAGGGTTCATGAACCGAGAAAGAAGAAGAAAAATTTATCTAAAAAACGAGAAAGAAGAAGAAAATGTTTTCCCTAAAGAAACGGGATAAACGCTAGGTGCATCCTGGCCATATCTATGCTTCTCGAAGTTTGATTTTTTTTTAAACTAAGGGCAAGAGTTCTGCCATTCATTTTAGAAGATGAGAATACAACGGTAACCTCTGGAAAGACAGTTATATAGATACCGATCCCTAGACATAGTAGGGAAAGCATCAACAATGGGAAGAAGATATAAAGCTGGACACCCCAAAGACATCACATACACTAGCTAGACCAACACCTTGTGGAGCAAAAGACCCTCAATCCCGGGGTTGGCCTTGCTGCCCATCACCTTTGCATCCTGGCTCCACCATCATCTAGTCCAAGCCCCGCAACCCTTGCCGTCACACGGCCCACGGCCTCATCCCAGGCCTCGCTGGCCGCCTCGACCGGCCTCCACCATTGAAGCTCATCTTGCAAGCAGGGCCGCGCCGCCTTCTAGACTTGCGACGCCGATCTTGGGCCTTCAACTGTCCGCACCTCGGTAATCCTCTCTGGCCGCCATCTCCTGAGAAGTGTCGGCTTCATCTTCCCGCCAGCTCCAAAACCACCTCAGCCTATGATGCTCTAGACCACCTCCACCCAGGTACCTCAGATCGCAGGACACCTTGGTCTCCAGGCCCGCTATGCCGACCGCCAGCCCACAAGGCTCACGCGGCCATCCTCACTGACATCACCAGCCCTCCGCTCTACTCGCAACGCCCCAAGCCACTGGTTGTTGGAAGGTCCGCTGCCTGCTAGCCCTCAACGCACTGCACCACCACGAGGTCATCCTTGGCGCCATCGCTGAGACCTGCAGCCTGCTCATCGCGCCCCAAACCTCTGCAAGATCCGCCACCTGCTGGCCCTGATCTGAGACGGGATCTCCTGACACTACCACCATCACCACCAGCTCGATGCGGCGCCATCTGCAGCAACTTGCCTGCCCGTAAGGCACCACCATGAAGCATCGCCTCCTCGTGTGAAGCGTAACCCGTTTCATGCAAAGTTTTAAGTTGTTCCAAAATCGACACCGGTCAACATTTTCTGGTTTGATCGTAAATACATAACCAAGCACATATATTGTCCGTGTGAATTTTGATTACTAGGTTCATAGAGAAATGTACTGTGGTTACTCCAGTTTAGGCTCCCGTAGACCGCGGGAAATATTGAATTACAGTGAAATTCTTGGGTGCCAAAGCGGGGTCTTATAGTTTGTGCGATAGAAAGAAGCAATACAAAGCAAATTTGGTCCAGCTCAAGCTTGGTTTTATGTTTAGGGCAGGCTTGTGCCTGCAAACCATAGCTCATGTCCCAAAACAAAATTGAGAAAACTAGGAATCAATATATCATTTGAATGAAATACCATCTTCAGCTTCTTCTCTCTCTCTCTCTCTTCCTATTTTGCTCACTCTCTCCCACTCTGGTGCGTGCGACCGGCCAACAGGGGTGGCGCCGCCGTTGTAGATGGGTTCACCACAACCCCCGCTTGTAGAGTTAGACCAAGGCGACGGTGTCCTAGAGGTGGACAACAGTAGCAGCCCAGAGGAGAGAGGCAAAGAAGATAATAGAGGAAGGAGGATAAGGGGAAGTCAGTCAGAGAAAAAATTTGGCCTACAGCTCAACGCTTTCAGCAAACCCAGGCCTGCCCCTGCGCAGGTTTTAAAGACCTGGGCTAGCACGCCCTTTAGCTCCTAAAATTAGCCTTGGTCCTTTGGGATCATAAATTGGAATTTAATTTTTAAAATAGATTTTTGTGACTACCAAGAATTGAATATGATTTTAAAGTCAATATTAAAAAGCCATGATATAACTACAAATAATTCTTACTTCCGTACGTCCATCATTTACCTGGGAGGCTGGGATCGAAGCAACGTTCTTCCCAATGCTCCTCACGAGACACACTTGCGCCCGATGTTCTTGTCCCTCATCCCCTCCACCACTTGCCACTTGACTCCAACGAGCCACCGTCGGACCCTGGCCTCCTCCCGGCGTTTATCCTTCTGCCCGACTCTCCCTCACTGCTCCACTCCCCAGACAAAGTCTGGCCATGCTTGGTTGATCGATTACTGCAAGCTCAAGTCCCCCACCACCATTACTGATGCCGCTGGTGGGTGGTGACGAAGGAGGTGGTAGCCCTACAACAATGTAGATCTAGGTGCGTGGTGCACCACTCTGGTGTTGTGAAAGGAGAGGTGGCCCTATGGCAGCGCGTCGTCGAGGCACACAGATATGGACCGAGTAGCCATCCCAATCAGTGCCCAGATTAGGAAACTCGGCGGTGTTCAATCATGTACGCACACCTGAACTATGATATTGACTGTTTATAAGAAGGGACATTTGATTATTTGCCACACTTAAGTTGGTGTAATTGATGATTTGCCACATCTACATTTGCGCCTGACAAATCATCAATTACCATCAACTTTATGGCAAATAATCAATTATTCCAAGAAAGACAACCGCTAAATCCAATTCCACAAGACCTCGTTGAACACAAGAAACAGTTAGAAGAACTGGAAGGGAAGGGATTTATCAGGGAAAGTGTATCCCCATGGGGAGCACTAGTCTTGTTTGTAGATAAAAGGATGGTGGAACCGTGGAAGCACGCTGTGCCGATTATATGGAGCTTAACAGTGTCACTATCAAATCAAATATCCTTTACCCTGAATAGATGATCTATTTGACCAACTCAAAGGCGCAAGTATCTTTTCAAAGATTGACCTACGGTCTGGATACCGCCAAATTAAAATCAAGGCAAAGGATATAGAGAAAACTCTTTGTATCTAGATACGAACATTATGAATATACAGTTGTACCCTTCAGATTAATCAACGCACCTGCAGTATTCATGATCTTAATGAATCAAATTATCATGAAATATCTGGATAAGTTTGTAGTAGTGTTCATAGATGATATCCAAGTATACTCTAAGAGTGGAGAGGAGAATGAGGGACACTTAAGCACTGCACTACAGATCCTAAGGAAAAATCAATTGTATGCCAAATTCAGTAAATGTGAATTTTGGCTAAACCAATTGTCATTCTCGAACATGTTATTTCTGGAAAAGGAATTGGGTGGACCCAAAAAATGAAGCCATCCAACAGTGGAAACATCCATCAGAAGCTTTCTCGGATTAGCTGGATATTATCGTAGATTCATAAAAGGTTTCTCCCAGATATCATCACCCATCACTAAACTTCTAAGAAAGGATCATAAATACAACTGAACTGAGAAATGTGAAGAGAGTTTCTAACAACTCAAACAATTATTAACTTCTACCCCAATACTATCCCTACCTTAGGAAGGTGTTGAATATATGGTATGTTGTGATACTTCCAAATCGGGATTAGGATGTATACTCATACAAAAATAGAAAGTGATTGCCTATGATTATAGATAATTATGCCCTCATGAGAGTAATTATCCCACTTATGATCTAGAATTAGGAGCCGTGGTCTTTGCCCTGAAAATCTGAAGACACTGCTTATATGGGTCAAAATGCACCCTATATAGTAATCACAAGAGTCTCAAATATATATTCACCCTAAAAGAGTTGAATATGCGATAGAGGAGATGGATAGAACTCATTAAGGACTATAATCTCTCTATCAACTACCACCCAGGAAAGCTAACGTGGTAGCCGATGCATTGAGCGAAAAAAGCCAATGTAACCAAATATCTCTGCATACTTAGAGAATTGGATAAAATGGAAATCAGTTTCCAACCATCATCTTCCAACACCATCTTGTTAGCTATGTCAATTCAATCAACTCTCTTAGATCAACTCAAAGAAAAACAAACCACTGATCCTTTCGTCCTTGAAGAAATTAAACAAATCAAATCAGGCCAACCCTCAGAATTTAAGTTTGATGTAAATGGAAGCCCCAAATTACATAACCGGATATTGTTCCCAATGATCCAGAAACCAAATCAACAATCCTCAAAGAAGCTCATGATACCCTGTACATTATCCATCTCGGCAGTACTAAGATGTATTGAGACCTGAAAGAGACCTTTTGGTGGAATGGTATGAAAAAAGAAATAACAGAGTATGTCAGTAAATGTGATACCTATCAGAAGGTCAAGGCTAAACATCAATGTCCTGCAGAATTACTCCAACCTCTCCAAATTCCTGAATAGAAATGGGAGGATATCTGTATAGACTTCATTACAGGCCTATATATGACCATAACAAAAATGATGTCATATGGGTGATAGTGGACAAACACACTAAGTCAATTTACTTCATTGCCACCAGTCAGAAATACTCTGCTCATAAACTGGCTGAAATCTATATTGAGAGAGTAGTCTCACTCCATGGGGTTCCCAAAACTATCACTTCTAACAAGGGTCTTGTGTTTACCTCTAACTTCTAGAGGAGTCTACAAACAGCCCTGGGAACCAAATTAAATTTCAGCACCGTATACTACCTTCAAACTAATGGACAAACTAAGAGAGTCAATCAAATCCTAGTGGACATGCTGAGGGTATGCATGCTGAATTTTGAAGAGACCTGGGTCAAATATCTCCATTTAGCTAAGTTTGCTTATAACAATAGCTACCAGGCTAGCATACAGATGGCACCTTATGAAGCATTATATGGCCAAAAGTGTAGATCCCCGATCTGTTGGTATGAAGTGGGAGAAAAATCGTTATTGGGTCCAGAGTTGATCTGTCAAAATGATGAGAAGATAAAACTGATTCAAGAACGACTGAAAGTCGCCCAAAGTAGACAAAAGAACTACGCTGATAAGCGTAGGAGGGATTTAGAGTTCCAACTAGATGACTATGTCTATTTGAGGGTGTCACCAATGAGGGGAGTATACCAATTTGGAATCAAGACAAAGCTAAACCCCCATTATGTTGGACCATTTCAAATACTAGAACAGAAAAGGACATCAACATACCAACTAGAACTACCTTCACAACTATCCAGAATCCATAATGTTTTCCATATCTCTCAACTTCGAGCTTGTCTCCGAGAACATTCCTAGTTGGTACTAAATCATGATATCCCTCTACAACCTGACCTAACCTATGAAGACCATCCACTCAAAATTCTAGTCACAGAGAACCGTCAACTCAAAAAAAGATCTATCAAGTTTTGTAAAATCCAGTGGAAGTACCATACTGTGAGAGAAGTCACGTGAGAAAAAGAAGAGGACTTACGCGAGACATACCCATACTTCCATACTTTAAAGCGCTAGGAATTGGCGAGAGGGCAGGAGGGCCACCTGTCCTCTTGCCAATTTTGCGAAAAAAACCTTCCACTTCTTCAGAATTACGGATAGGTCCTTCCGAATTACAAATAGGTCCTTTGCAATTTTTTGTGAGACAAAAATTATTCTTTTTCTTCGCGTTTGGGTCCCTGGCGCGATATTTTACGAAAAAACCTCCCGTTAATTACAAATCGCGAACAAGCCCTTTTCTAATTTTTCAGGATAGCGAACAGGTCCAAAAAATTAACAAACAGGTCCCTGATTCTTACGTTCAGGTCCTTTCTCCGTTTTTCCCGGAAAAAAAATTTTCGCCACAAAAAAAACACGTTTTCCCCGAAAAAATGTTTTCGCCAATAAAAAAACACACACGTTTTTCCCGAAAAAAATGTTTTCGCTACAAAAAAAACACGTTTTACCAAAAAAAACACGTTTTCCCCGAAAAAATTGTTTTCACCAACAAAAAAACACAGATTCGTCGAAGGTTTATAGCAACTTATTGATTTGTCGATCCGTTTTTACCGGAAAAAATGTTTTGCCACAAAAAGACACGTTTATCCCGGAAAAAAAGTTTTCGCCACCGAAAAAACACATTTTAGCAGCTTATCGATTTGTCGATCCGTTTTACCGAAAAATGTTTTACACAAAAACACGTTTTCCGAAAAAATGTTTTATACACAAAAAAACACATTTTACTCGGAAAAAAATGTTTTCGCCACAAAAAAAAATACAGATTCGTCTAAGGTTTATAGTGACTTATCGATTTGTCGATCCGTTTTTACAGAAAAAAAGTTTCGCCACAAAAAACACGCTTTTCCGGAAAAATGTTTTCGCCAACTCTACAAAACGGCACGCCAGAAGCGCTAGATTCGCCAAGCGTGTCCTACCGACCTCCGTTTTTTCCGAAAAAAATATTTTCGCCACCCAAAAAATACGCTTTTTTCGAAAAAATGTTTTCGCCATAAAAAAAACACAGATTCGTCGAAGGTTTATAGCAACTTATCGATTTGTCGATCCGTTTTTACTGGAAAAAATGTTTTCGCCACAAAAAAAACGCGTTTTTCTCGAAAAAAATGTTTTCGCCAACTCTACAAAACGGCGCAGCGTAGCGCGCTATTATTGCTAGTATCTATTTAAGTGAGTTGGATTTCGAGGACAAAATCCCTTTGAAGGGAGTAGGATGAAACAACCCAAAATCTTAGTCAAACAAATGAGGTCATTACCACATATTAATAATCACCAGCTCCATTTATTAACAAAGTGTCTTGCAATAGTACAAATTACATTAAAGATGAAATTATAAGCAAAAATAAATATTACAAGGATAGCTCAAAATTTCCTAAAATCAAAAGCTTCTTCATCCCTACTACTTAAATTGTTAGTCAAACATGTGTGTGTATGTGTGTGTGTGTGTAATGTGACATGGTCAAAAAAAATTATCGGAGCCCTTTATTTTTTTGCTATGTACCCTTTTACATATGTAAAAGGAATATGTAAACAAATTATACTATTAAGGGTGGATTTTGATGAAACTCACTAGGGATGGCAACGGGTCGGGTCGGGTGCGGGTTTTACAAAACCCGACCCGAAAAAAAACCTGAATCAGAATACCCGACCTGAACCCAAATGACCTATCAGGTAGAAATATAAGATCATAATTAGTTAATTGAGTCATCAATACAGTAGTCCAGTAGTCTAGAACCAACAACACATTGTAAGATCATAATTAGTTAATTACATACGCAAAATACAGATGTCTACAAGTCTATAAGATAGCTAGTTCCTTTGTATTTGCTCAAATTTACATTTGAAATACAAACGAAATAGACCAGATAGAAGAGACACATAGAAGTTAGAAATGTCATTGCATGAAGTTTGACATGAAGCATGAAGTTTTAGTTTGTCATGAAGCATGGAGTTTGACATGCCAAAGACAAGTTTCACAAGGTCGAGATATTTCACATAGAAACAGAACAACCATGAAAGAAACAGAAATAATATTCCGACCTCTGCTGATGCATGACTCAGACATCAATACAGATGCAAATGAAGGAAACTAATAATAGTTGCTTCTCACAAATTTTGCTAAATTAAAGATCTTTGCATTAGAATCTCTAACAACCGCTTGCAGCCTTGATTGCGATCTTGAACCAAGAGATTGGCAGAGGCTAGTACTTGGCTATCTAGAATCGAATATCAAAAGGCCAAGAGGAGTACCTACTTGCAGATGCGAGATTGGCGTGCTAGTACTTGGTCAGTGCTCTTGGCGGCCTCCCGGCAGAGGTGGAGGAAGTTGTAGTCTCCCATCGAGATCGGCGCCTTCTCGACGCCGAGCCGATCGGCCAGATCCTCAGACGTCATGGGCGAGTTGGCGTCTTCTTTGCCGCGGAGCGACAAAGCGGAAGAAGCAGCGCACGCCTCCCGGCCGCGGCGATCAACTCCGCCGCACCCCGTGGTTGATCACAGAATAACCCCACTCGGCATGCCGCCACGACGCCTCGGTGAGGTTGCCGAGGCCTCCTCGTCTGGGGACTCACGATCTGCCGATCTGGGATGGCCACGAGCCAGCCGATCGGGAGTGGGGAGTGGGAGAAGCCGATCCGGGAGTGGGGACGCCGACCGATCGGGATTTGGGGAAATCAGAAATGGGGAATAGCGCCAAAGGAATGAAGCTCAAGGAATAGAGAATTAGAGATTAGAGAAGCTGAGAAGGGCACTAGGGCAACGACGCAACGCATGTTACGCACGCCGCAACACTCAGGCACTCAACCGATTAGAGAATTTCGAGTACCCGACGGGTACCCGTGGGTGATTTCATAAACCCGAACCCGACCCAAATCAAACCCGAATCCGAACCCGACGGGTGCAGGACCCGCGGGTACCCAAACCCGCGGGTCTGATTGCCACCCCTAAAACTCACTTTGGAGTATCTTATAATCAATATTAGGGTATACTCAAAAGGATAAAGAGGTATATTGGAGGTGGGAGTACATACTCCCAGGAGTATGAAACCATTTTTCTATCTATCTATCTATATATATATATATATACACACACCACAATATCTCAAGGTAGGAAGGTAAAAGTCTAGATGGTAAAAAGGTAAAAAGGGGGCCACTAATAAAAGAGATAAGCACCAACCATTCTAGCTACACCACCATTCTCCATTTTCCCTCACACCTCACAAAACCGAGCAAGCACCAGGAGCCACAGAAGCAAGGGAGCCGAGGGCAAGGAGACCAAGGAGAGGGAGCAAGGAGCGGGAGGCCAAGAGCAGGGAGATCAAGACCTCGCCTACCTCTCTGTCAACCTCAACCTCACCACCACCATCACATCAACATCGCCATCACCATCCCCATCACCTCTATTTCCCACATTCCAAGTATCCCTACCCTTTTCTTAGCCATCCAAATAGCACAGGGTGATCGTAGTTAAGGATGACGATAGATAGTAAGAATAGAGGGGAATACCCTAGGGTTCTTAGTGGATGGCGATAGTAGGGGGGTTACGTCGTGCATGCCCAATAACCTCACCGAGCTACCCAATGCACGGAGGATTACAGGTGTCATCGTGGCACCTCCAAAACCCCAATCCATCGACCCAAAGATCATCATCAACCCATAGCATCCCTCATGTATAGCATCACTCATCAACCACAAAGTTAAGCATAATAGGTATTCGGTAGTTAGTGAGAGAGAGTAGTAGTATGATCACTATGAAAGCCATGGAGGACCAGAGATGTAGGAGAGGATACCCTAGGCCCAGGCTCAATCCCAAATGCAGTAGGGGAAAATCGGACCAAGCGACACTGGTGTGCGTGAGCTCTAGGTGATGATATGGAGGCCCACTAGGGGGAGGACCGAAGCCGACCAAGCCGAGCTCGGTTGAGTTGAATAGGGGGACGAGGCGAGAGGGATGACCTAGGTGGGTCATGGGGCCACACGGAGCTGGGAGAGAGGCGGCTAGACCATAGGAGGCCAAAGGTCAGAGGGCAAGATGGCCCGACACTGGAGGTAAAGAGTGGAGGCCATATTGGGGAAACCAAGAAAAGGAGTAAGGAGAAAAGATGGGAATGAGAGAAGAGAGGAAGAACCAGAGTCGGCCGAATGGGGAAAAGGAGAGAGGAAAAGAAAAGAGGGAGAAACAAAAGGAGAAAAAGGGAAGGAAAAAGGAGAAAGAAGAGAACAAATAACAGCGAGTGATTGAATAAACATTTATATAGAACTAACCATTGTTATAATAAATAAAAAGGGGGACAATGCATCTACTAAAATGAAATCACAACACCAAATTTAAATAAGCAGTATAGATTAAAACATGTCAAATTAAAATATGGCAGGCTGAACTACCACAATTTAAAATGCACCAAATTAAATTATGACTAACTCATAATCTATAAATTAAAATAAGTAATCTATTGGTGCTGGTTCAAATTAAGACAGAAAAGGTAGGACACTACAAAACACACCACAATTTAATTGCCACATGAGCTTAATATTCCATGATTTCAGAAACCAGACTGAATCCAACAAAAAGCCATCTTCAGGATTCGAGTGAGGTCGAATATTACAATTCTATATCAGCAAACTCCTTTTGATCATCTTTATGAAAGTTTTCAATTGTTTTTAGATACCTATTATATATCACATTGCATGGAAAAATTTATCTTGCAATGAAAAACCTTGAATCGGACTCAGATGGAAATATGGTTTGCGAATGGATTATTGAGGTGATAAGTGGATATTGGTATATTGAAATGGCTCATCCAATTAAGGGAGCTGGTAGCGTATATGTATAAATATAGTGGGTAGAGGGTACCGATGAGAAGGAGTTTCATGCCGGTGCAGCCCTCTATATAGGTTATGATATAAGAACAAACAACTACACTTGGGCAATGAGCCATTTTTATAGTATCAATCATAGTGTGTAAAATCAGCTAGAAAAGATTGTTCTATGAAGGTGTTATGATCTCCACATTCAATATGTACAGATAATTAGTGCATAAATTTGGGATATGTTGGTAGGCCCAGAGAGGCATGCGATTGTATTGGCGGTATATTTGAAGTTATAGGTAGAGTTACTGTCGATTGATAGTCAGAGTACAACTGTTAGCAGTGAGTTAGGTGGGACAGCCTGGGAAAGGTGTCTCCAGCTCAAGTAACAGGTTTGGAGATTTAATATCGGATTAGTGATAAATATTCTGGAGCCTCACAGGATAGGGCCACTATGGGTAAAGTGGTATAAACCTGCGAGGGTTAAAAATTATGCATTCATACCTATCTCCTGGGTTGGAGGTTATGGGAGCTAAGTCTACCTTATATACGAGTGCTAGTAGCTATTTTTAGAACTAAAATATACAACCCTTAAAGAAAACAAAAAACCTAATTTCTGTAAAAATCGAAATTTTAGGGAAAGTGAACATCAGATAAAATGAGGGAAAATCATACACTACATTTTGCTAATAATGCTTACTGAGTACCTTGTACTCACTTTTACTTAAATCCCCGTTTGCTTAGAGGGTGAGTCTTATGGATCCACCTACGAGGCATGGGTTGAAGATTACTCGTAAGACCAGGTCTACGAGGAGGATTACTACCAGGAGGAATAGATGGTTGGTTAGGTTGTATCCCAGGTTTTGAAGATCATTAGGGTAATTAGTTAGATGGATTATATTTTTGTTGTACTTAGATCTTAATATATAATTAGTTGTATCGGACTTGTAGCTTTGCGTGGCAATGGACTGCAATAAGTTTCTATTTAATCTCTAATTATTGTTCTGCTGTAATACTTTGAATATGGTGTATTAACTAATAAAATATTGAGTACGCTCAATATTTTGTTAGCTAATATGCTAAGATCAATGTAATGACAATGTTATTGTTATTACAATTATACAGGTCACCATAGTAGAGATGGACAGTTGGTTGGAGAGGATGTTGAGGTCGATGAAGAGTGTGATGACAGCGGTGGTGAAGAGCGTGGCAATGGTGTGGCGTTCACCGGCGTGCCTGTCCGGGGATGAACTTGCTGTTAAATTATTTTAATATAATATGGACCATATAAATTACAGAATGGTTCTTATAATAAAAGGTCTAAGTGTGATGGTGCATTAATTAGTATTATTAAGCATAATGCTACAGGAGGATACATGGCAATGCAATGGCAATCAGTTTCCATGTATATATTAAGATGCTGAGTTACAGTCAGTTTCATTGAATTTAAGAGCTAAAATTATAGTGCCAGTTGGTCCACGTGAGAATTATGGCTTGCTTGCTCTGCTTGCTGTAGGATGTGTCAGATTTGGAAAACACCTTACCACCATCTAATTAAAGTGATTAGTCCTTGCCCACTTAGTGAGGATAGTTCTTTGCTAACGAATCTCCTCCTTTTTTCTATCCTCTATTTTTTAAATAATATTTTATTGTTGTGATTTCGGACAATTGGATTGGGAATCAGCTCGAGCGCATACGTCTCGCACCATTTCAGATGTAGGGTCAATTATAAAGTCGAATGATTAGTTTGCCAACAATGTAACTTCAATGGAAGTACTGATAATTACTTTAGTCTCACCTTTTTTTTTGAAAATGTAAATTCAATGGAATTAGTTGAGCACAGTACGCTTTTTTTTGGGGGGAAGGGTGAAAATTGAGCACATCATCTTCTATGAATTATGGTAGAGTAAGCTAGGTTCTCCTTCTTCCTGCAAATAGTGTTCAATTTTGTTTGATTTTAGTGCACTAGTGGCACAAGTCTGAACCTGAAACACCAGTATTAAAATCAAACATGTTGAAGGAAAACATGGCCATGGACCACTTGAACAAAGATACTTGATCACTCACTGTTAGGTGCATGTGGACTCTACGTACATACACGATGGGATTATAATTTAATTACAATAAATGCAAATTAGAAACATATGACTAAGTCGCATTGGTGACAGGTTAGGAAGAAGATGACATGTTCAGTCGCTGGAGACTCGTGCAAATGCAAGAAACAACCTTTTCGGTTGGCTCAGGCCTGTTTATTTATTGGCTTAGGTTTTTTTACTTATAACTTAAAATCAATTTTTAGACTTAAATAATTTAAAAGTAATTGGCTTTTATACATGTCAAAGATGAATGATTGTACCCTAACTTCAATAGTATTAGTTTAAGACTAACTCTTAATAAATAAAAAAAGCACATCTCTGGTGCTTTTTGGCTTTTAATTATATGAAGACTTATGACTTTTGAAAAAGAATAGGTAAAAAGCCACTATTTATTTAGGTTTTAGCTTTTAAATTTTTAAGTTGATGAAAAAGCTCAAATAAATAGAACCTTAATCGCTGCTCTTCATCTTGGCGGACGATGGGCATTTAATCGAACAACCCCGCTGCTAGCAACAACAAATAATGCGATTGATTTGTGTACAAGCTGCAAGAAAAACCCTAAATAATCAGATAACGACTAGTAGATGGAAATGAATCCAAGTCATGGTTGGCTTAAATCAATTACTAGTATAATGGATGCACTACAGGAAAACAATTTGTTTTCGACGGTCACAAGTATTTTCGTCGGCCGAAAATAAACCGACGTCATTACAAACATTATTTCGTCAGCCCAGACAAAATCGACGAAAATACCAATAGCTTCGTCAGCTCAGCCGACGTTAACACGTCCGTGCCCTATTTTCGTCGGCCTTGCCGACGATAATAGAAGACCCAATGCCCCACCCAAATTTTGAATTTTCGGGGAACTATTATCGTCGGCCCGACCGACGAAAATAATCCCAAAAATTATCCGAACAGTAGCTCGTTGGGCCCACAATATAGTTTAAATGCGTCTTGGTGGCGAAAATAGTTATATTCGTCGGTCGAGCCGAAAAAAATAAAGCCACGCCATCGGTCGGCTTTATTTTCGCGTCGGTGGCTCTATTTTTGGGCCCGCCGACGGAAATAAAGCCACGCCTGCAATATGTTTATGCGAACTCATCACGCCCACACGCCCGTCCGCACCCACAAGACACCCATCTCGACCGCCATGCAAGACGCTGCCAAGGCCATGCGAGTCTGCAGACCGGTTCGGCCGCCGCCGGGCTTCGCGCCCGCCCGCCGCCGCCCGCCCCTCGCTACCACGCCGTCTCACCGCCACCGTCTGACCGTGTTTCGACAATACGCTTCGCCCGACCCTTTGCGTTCGTTCGCCCTCGCGACCCGGCAACAGCCTTCGCATTTCCCACGGTGGTCCGTCGTGCCGTGTTCGGCAACAGTAGCCCCCTCGCCGCCCTTAGCGCCCGACCGCATACGCCCGTTCCCACCACCACAGCAGTAATGTTAGTATAAATTTTGTATAATTTTTGTTCATGTGATACTAGTTTGATGTTAGTATAATTTTTTGTTCATGTGATGCTAGTATAATGTTAATATAATTTTTGTTCATGTGATGCTAGTATAATGTTAGTGTAACTTTTGTTCATGCGATGCTAGTGTATGTGATTGTTAGGGCACATGTAATTTTTGCTCACATCTGAAAACATATCATTTGTAATTGTAATGTTAGTATAATTTCTGTTTTTAGATAATCAGTTGATTAGAGTGATTGTAATGTTAGTGATTATCATTGTAATATTAGTATAATTTTCGTTGTTAGATAGTGTTAGTATGCGTAATATAATTATTGCTTATTTTATTTATGTTCTGTCAATTCATTTGTCGAAGGGTTAATTTTACTTTTCATATCACAAACATTTAACCATTTAATACACAGAAGTGATATATATCAAATTTAATTATTTTATACACACAAGTCACCTAACCTATACGTCACCCATTCGGGAGCGACACGGTTCACATTAAGTTGTGAGTTTTGTCGTCTTAATTGTCCACGATTTTGGATAGTCTAGTAATGGACGGTTAAGCCTAGTTTTTATGACATGTCATATAATTCAACGAGAATTTCGGCAGTGTAACTCAGTTGTTCTCCGATGCACATAAACCGGTTGTGCATTCGGGGAACAACGGGTTATGTCATTAAATTTCGCTCGATTATACTGACATGTCATGAAAACTGGGCTTAACCGTATATTTCTAGGTAGGTTTAGGATCTATCCTTACCTAGATCTCTTGTTAGGATGTGTACCTTACTTTCACAATTATTCATGCATTCAATATAGCATACAAAAATGGGAGATGATGGTAGATGGATGTACGATGGTTGGACAAGCACTGGGGCACACACACAAGAATGGATGGTTAAGACACAAGGTTTTGTGGATCACGCTTATTCCTCGTCTCCTGGTGGCGGGTTGGCGAAATGTCCATGTTCTAGGTGCCGAAACTTTGCACAACAGTCCAAGTCTTGTATGGAGCATCACCTATGTAAATATGGTTTCATGCTGGATTATCTCACGTGGTTCGAGCATGGCGAGTCACAAATAGGAGTGACATCAAATTATGTCGATCAATCGATGAGCTCGAGGATAGAATGGATGAGTGGTCAATGATATTGCTCATCGGTTTGAGGATGTTCTGGGCCGAGGTTGAGAAATTCTTTAGGCTATTTTTCGCGTAAGATTCTTTGCATGAGTCTCTGAAGTGACACAAACTAGGTATTGGACGCGACTTATGGCTATAAAATCGAAGTACAATCTCTCTGTAAGTTGTTACAATGATATAGTCGATTTGATTTGTGATATCCTTCCAAAACCTCATAAGATGCCGAAGGACTTCTACCGTTCGAAGAAGTTGTTGGCCGGTTTGGGAATGCCTTACCAAAAGATTGATGTATGTGTTAACAATTGTATGTTGTTCTGGAAGGAACGCGAGGACAAGGATCGTTGTGTGTATTGCTGTGGAGTATATGGACCCCGGGTATCTGCATGGCAGGCCGTGAGGACCACCCAAGAGGAGATAGGCCAAGCCGACTACATGAAGACGGTATTGCCCAAGAGGCAGCCGCCATGCAGAAGGAGACCAGAAGATGGAAACCGACCTCGCTTAGGAGGATGCAATTGTAATCCTATCCGCTATCATATTAAACGGATAAGGAAAGAGATACAATCTCCACCTTGTAACCGATTAGGAATCTCCTTTGTAACCACCCTCCTCCGCTATATAAAGGGGGGTGGGAGAAGAATCTCATTAGCGAATAGCTACCCACATATAATTCCAGAGCACAGGACTAGGGTATTATCTCCACCGCGAGAGCCCGAACTCATATAATTCCTGTCTTGTGCTAACATCGAAGTTTGGGTCCCACAGAGCCCCTTTTCATTATTGTCAGAATAAACGTCGGCGGTTAGCGCGCTGTAGGGGCTGCGCTGGATCAATCTTGGCGAGCTCGATGGTCTCCCTCAATAGAATCGTCATCACCAAATTTGATCAAGAAGATGTCCCGGAGACTGTCGACTACGGTTGCTGCTGCTTATCATCGCCACCGCCGTCGCTTCCGCGTCGAGGCATCACCCGGGCGGTAACAGGTACAAGGAGGTGTTCGAGCAGCAGGAGACCGACCGGGAGGAGGAGCTTCCGGGGCAGCTGGCGGAGGTGGGGTTGCGGCAAAGACGCTGTGGTGCGTGACGATGAACAAGACGCAGGCCGCGATCTTCTTCATCGGTTCTTCGTGGTTACACGGCGCCCATGAGAAACCTCTCGCCCGGTTCAATGGAGACCAGAATGCTCATCAAGGTACGGAGCTGTGGAGCGCCTCGAGCCTTTCCTGGTGAACTGGTTCGAAAGGTTCCCACAATTCAAAGGTCACGATTTCTACATCACCTAAAGAGCGGTGCCACGAGCCCGAACCCATGTACGCCGGAGCCAGGCCAAAATTAGTCGGCGAGCTAAACAGCTAAGTCTTTCTAATATTTAAATTATGCATTTAAATATGCAGCTTAATCTTTTATATCTATATATCCGAGTGGTTTAAAAAATTATTCGGATCACTCGGGTAATTCTTTGCAAAAAGATACTACTCAAATTTCTTCCTGATTATTGCTTCAGGAAATTATTTTGGTGTCGGTATTAAGCCTGACACATATAATGCATGGAGGCACTAAACTCGGCGTTCCTCCGATCGATTCGCCGACATTTCGAACTCGGGATCTGTACTGCCAGCCCTCGATCGCTTTTGGCTGGTGTTACAACAACTCAGAGCGCCATACTGCAGACGCCACGAGCCACGCCGCGCTTCGAAGCGCCACCTTCGCACGGCCACGAAGCTCGCCGCGCTTCGAAGCGCCACATTTGGCACACCACGAGTTAACGCCGCGCTTACGAAGCGCCAACCGCAGACGCTAAGAGTTTACGCCGCGCGAAGCGCCAATCTTCGCATGGCTACGGTTAACGCCGCGCTTCGAAGCGCCAACCGCGCGGCTAAGAGTTTACGCTGCGCCATTTAGCGCCACCTTCAAGACGGCAAGAGTTTACGCCGCGCTTCGAAGCCAACTTCGCACGGCCATGCGCCACGCTATGCGCTAAGCGCCAACTTCGGCACGGCCATGCGCCACGCTTGCGCCTTAAGCGCCATCCTCCAAGACGGCCACGAGTTTACGCCACGCCCGAAGCGCCAACCTCGGCACGGCCACTAGCCTACGCCAACGCCCCGAGCGCCAACTTCGGCACGGCCACAAGCTTCACGCTGCGCGAAGCGCTATACTCGCACAGACCACGTTTACGCCACGCGCCCCAAGCGCCACCACGACTCGATTGCAAGCCTATGCTGCGCCCACGAGCAAGGGCGACACGATCGTCTGCAACACATGGAGCATAGAGCAGCTAAGTCACTGTTTACTCAAAATTATGTCATTATAAATAAAATTGTTGGCTTTCTTGACTTGCTACTTAGTTGATCCTCAACTAAGCAGTAAGTCGGGGGCTACACCTAATAGTGTTGCGCATGCGCAACACTCTTTGGATCATTTATTGTTTCCTACATTAAGAAATACTATTCGTTCGCTTTCCTCTTGACTTGCTACTTAGTTAATCCACAACTAGCAAAGAAGTCGGGGCTATACCTAATAGTAAAAGATGCGCACATCTTTTTCTTAACGATTGCAAATGATTCCGAAAAGGCAATTGAGTTGTGAAGCTCGACCCCATGAACGGCGAACTTTAGTCACCCAAAATGCGTGTTCGGGAAAAAGAGCCATGAGCCGACTCGACGCCGGGGCTAGACTAGTCAGCAAGAGTGCTTAAACAAAAAGAGTCAAACCACTTGATGAATTCAAAATCAATAAGGAAAAGGAGTAAAAAACTCTAAAATTATATATAAACCAGTCGGACATCACCTCCGAGTGAATTGTTTTTACATGGCCTAAATCCTACATATACATGATTTCATTTCAGGGCTACTAAATTTGGATGTGACGCGTGTGGGCTAATGCTTCAACGATTTACATCAAGAATTTCATGATTTAATGAATTTAAAGGAGCAGCGCTGAATTTCGCTTTGAGCGGAAAAAGCGTTTTGACTTCTGCATATCGTTGAGGATGCGGTATGCCCCATGATGGGCCACCAGCTGTACGCCGCGACGGTTGGGAATAGTTCAACGCGTGGAGCTCTATTGAGTCCTTCACGATCTCTTTGCCTACAATGGGTACTGGTCGGGCGGTGAAAAACCAACAGAAACTACATCAAGAACTGGAAGACTCAGTTGGGCTGCAACCAGGAAGGCGGCAACTCGATCGCAAAGCACTCGGGGGCTACTGTGGAGTATATGGACCCCGGGTATCTGCATGGCAGGCCGTGAGGACCACCCAAGAGGAGATAGGCCAAGCCGACTACATGAAGACGGGTATTGCCCAAGAGGCAGGCTGCCATGCGCAGCAAGGAGACCCAGAAGATGGAAACCGACCCTGCTTAGGGAGGATGCAATTGTAATCCTATCCGTTATCATATTAAACGGATAAGGAAAGAGATACAATCTCCACCTTGTAACCGATTAGGACTCTCCTTTGTAACCACCCTCCTCCGCTATATAAAGGGGGGTGGGAGAGGGGGAGAGAAAACAGAGAAGAATCTCATTAGCGAATAGCTACCCACATATAATTCCAGAGCACGGGACTAGGGTATTATCTCCACCGCGAGAGCCCGAACCTGTATAATTCCGGTGTCTTGTGCTACCATCGAGCTTCTGATCCGACACCTAGCCCCCTTTTCATTATTGTCGGTAACAAACGTCGACAATTGCATGAAATCGAGATATATGGAGATAGTCGATGAAGAGGGGAATATGCAGATGACAACTATGCCAGTGAAGGTGTTACGACACATGCCCCTAATACCAAGGCTTCAACGGTCGTACCTATCTAAGACGACTGCGAAGCATATGAGGTGGCACAAGGAAGGCGTCCGTGAGAACAATGGACTAATAGGCCATCCTTCTGATGCCGAGGCTTGGAAGACGTTGGATCAATATGACGCAGATTTTGCCAAAGACCCCGCAATGTGCGTATTGGGTTGGTGACTGATGGTTTCACACCTTTCAACACAAGTGCAGCCTCGTACTCATGTTGACCCATTTTTGCAGTTCCATATAATCTGCCACCTTCGATATGCATGAAAGATGAGTACATTTTCTTAACCCTTGTCATACCGGGGCCTGATCATCTAGGAAAGTACTTAGATATGTTCATACAACCCATGATCGATGAGTTGAAAGAGTTATGGAATGGGGTGATGACATATGACAACAATAGAAAAGAGTAGTTTAACGTGTGTGGTGCATATATTTGGTCTATTCACGATTTTCCTGCATATGGCATGTTCTCGGGATAGAGCACACATGGTAGATTGTGTTGTCCAATATGTATGGGTGACACAGATGCATTTCGTTTGAAAAACGGTCGCAAATTATGCTTCTTTGATTGTCATCGATGTTTCACGTCTCCTAATCACCCATTCAGGACACAGAGCAATGCTTTCCGCAGAGCGACGACCATTAGTAAAGGGCCACCGAAACGTTTGACCGGTCATGAGATTGTTGCTTGGTACAATAATTTAGTCAATACAGAAGATGGATATGAAGGGGTCAAAGATACCCCCCCCGGACTCCAAAGAAGAAAATACCATGAGGAAAAAGGAAGTACGCTTACCCAATCAAGACGCGCGTAGAGGTTATCCCGAAAGGCTTTGGCGACGTCTTCCCCCCGAAGATCCGCGAGACTTCCCTCAGGGGACTTCGGCGGAGAGTTTTGGCCCTCCTCCTGGACAGGGAGTTTGCCCGGGATCTCCTCGCTATTCCCCCGGGCATGTAGTTCGCCCGGGGACGTCGTGCCTCCCTCCTGAGCGGTTGGTCCGCTCAGGGTCTTCTCGCTATCCTCTTGAGCATGCGGTCCGCTCGAGGACAGCGCGGTGTCCTCCAAAGCATGTTGTCCGCTCGGGGGCTCCTCGCTCTTGTCCTGAGCAGGTGGTTCGCCCAGGGACCTCGTGCTCTCTTGGGCAGGTTTTTCGCCCAAAATCACGAGGTCTTCTTCTTCATCCTCCCGAACATCCGCAGTGCTCGGGAGGGCCAGGAGCGAGCCCTGGGGAACCGGTCCTTCCAGGGTGAGGCGTTCGGCGGCCTCCTGGTCACCGTTATCATCGAGTTCGTCTGCCGTCGCGAGGTCGACGGCCTCGCCCATCACGCGGTCGGCGAGGAGGGTGAGCTCCCTCTTTACGACACGGTCAAGGATCTCGTCAACTATTTTTTCGCAATCCAGAAAGACCCTAGGAGCTATCACGCCCACGTCAACAGAGTGGGGTTAGCTCGGATAAGGGCGAACAAAATGAAGAAAAAGCAAACAACAGAAGCAAAAAAGAAGAAGAAGACGGAGTTCGAAGATTACCCTGGGCGAGCTCCTCGTCGTCATCCTCGGCAGGGTTAGCCACCGCCGCGACCACGAGCTCGGCCTTCTTCTCCGCGGCGTGACTGATCCTCGCCAGGAGGGGGTCGACCTTCTCCATGTCGACCGCCTCCAACGTTTTCTTCAAGCGCCCGCGCCTCGTCACAAGGGGCCCCGTATCGTCCTCCTCCTCCTCCTCGGGTTCCATAGCCCGGGGGACCGAAGTAGCCTCGGCGAGCTTGGCCTTGAGCTCGGCGAGCTCCCCTGCCATCGCCTTGCGCTCAGTCTACCTCGCCTCCTCAACCAGCTTCGCCCTCTCCGCGATCTGTTGCAAGCGGGCGATCAACTCCAGTTTCTTCACGGAGTAATCCTTCATCTAGGCATCCTGGCCGCTTACCTCCTTCCTGTCGGCAAACTCCAAGTGTTGCCGCGGAGGGCCCTTGGTCAAGGTCGCTCGCCTCTCGTCGACCGAGTAGGGGGCGGGGGCGGAGCTTGTCTCTTGCCCCTCGCCTTCTTGCTCTTGGTGGCAGGGACGAGCACCCCCTGGCCGCCTGACAGTGGCTTGAGTTCGGCCACTGCCGCTTCGAGGGCGACCTTCTCCTGTCAAGAGCAAGGAAACGTCAGAAGGTGCTCGAGACGCTTTCCCTCGAGCATGAATTTTAAAGGAACTTACCATTTCGCTCCGCTCGAGCACATTCTTTCGGGACCTATCGCCCGCGCTCGAGCTCCTTGCCCTTCGGGGTGGCGAACATCTCAGCGACCCGCTTGTCCACCCAATCGAAGCTCGGGGCTGCAGCCGACCAACAGATAGGGTCAGCACGAGCATAGATTGTACATGAAAATCAGAAATTAATCAAGAAGCTTACCGGAGTCAGCCTCTCGGGTGAGGTCACCTCCGAGGAGACTCGAAGAAGGGTGCTCCTCCTCCTCGTGAGGGGACACCTGTTCTCGAGAAGTCCCGGACGATGTCCCGACCAGTGAGCCCCATGTTCGTGAGCTCACTGATCATCATCAAGGCTCGCTCCTCCTCGGCTTGCACAGGCGGGCGCAGGGTCTAGACACTGGGCGCCGCCATTCTGGAATAGTAGAGGGTGCTTCCCTCTGCTTTCCTCAGGTAGAACCAGAAGTCGGCACAGCCCGACACCGAGTCTTTAAGTGTGAAGAAAGGGTACTCGTATGTTCGGTTGGGCTGCAAATGGAAATAAGCAGAGCCGGTGGGAGAAGCTGCACCGATGCGAAACAAAGAATAGAAATGGAAAAAGAGGCTCGCCGTGGGCAGGATGCCTACGAATCCCTTGCAAAGATGCGAGAAGATGGCTAAGACAAGGACGGAGTATGGGGTTCAGGTTTATGATCTCAATTTCATGGTGGGCTTAGCACGACTCGAGGAACTCACTCGGGCATTCGGGTTCGCTGATTGTAGAGCTCAAGACGCGATTTATTTCGTTATCCTTCTAAGACGGAGCTCCTTCGCCGTGGGGGATCCACCAGGTGCCCACGTCGAGGTACCCGAAGCCCTCGAGCGCCCGCAGCCTCTCCTCGGTGATCTTGGTCAGGCTGAACTTCACCATGAGGAAAGCTTGGAGAAAGGGGAGTGAGAGCAAGAGAAGGCTTGGAAATTGGAGAACTTTGAAGTTTTAGTTGCGAGATGCAGAAGAAGAAAGTTTTTGTACTGTCCCCACCAGGTATATATAGGCGGAGAAGCCGAACGGACATAATACTGCTCCTGCCTGTTCGTGAACCAACCTGCGGCGGCACGGTTTCCAAAACTATCCAATAAAGGCGCAGTTTCCAAAAAATTGTCAGAACTGTACCCGCAAGGCTTCGCGGAGAAGGAACCATCGCGACCTCTCGCTTCCGTTCCCGAGCCCTGTTTGGTCGAGCCTGCAGCTGGATGCTCGGTTTCCGCTGGAACATGCTCACATGCGAACAAGGGTTGCTCGAATGCTGCAGTAGTGTTTCGCTGCAAGATCCTAACTCTTTCCCCAAGCAAGGATTGCTCGGATGCTGCAGTAGTGTTTCGCTGCAAGATCCTAACTCTTTCCCCGAGCAAGGATTGCTCGGATGCTGCAGTAGTTTTTTGCTGCAAGATCCTTAACTCTTTTCCCGAGCAAGGATTGCTCGGATGCTGCAATAGTGTTTCGCTGCAAGATCCTAACTATTTTCCTGAACAAGGATTGCTCAGATGCTGTAGTAGCGTTTTGCTGCAAGATCCTAACCCCGTACCGCAGTAGTTTTTCGCTGCGAGGTCCCAATCCCTCCTGTGAGTTTGAAGGCTCAAGGGGAAGGCCCCGTCAAGTAAATTCCCACTTGAGCCTCGGGGGCTAGCTATCGGGGATTGGGCAACTCCCATAAAGATCATCATACCCCAGCGGCTAATCGGCTGACTATGCTTGCTCCTGGACGGTGTCCCCAAGGAAGACCCTTGGGTAGATCGACCTACGGGCCTACCCCGACCTCGACCAAGCTCGTCCCTGAGCGTACGCCCTAGTTCCCCGAGCATGCTTGCTCGGAAGAATGTGACTGACGACTAAGTCTGAGGGAGGACCTCGGGCATGACCAGCAGGTTGGGCACAGTCCACGAAGACGACGTGGCATTAATTATTCGGCGGCTCGAAGGACCGTACGGCCACATCCTAAGCCCACTATGCCCACGTAGCGGTATGGCAAAAAGCAAAGGAACAATTACACCCACGTCTGGGCATAGTAGTGGCATGTCATTCTGAAATAAATGATTTTAGGCTGTAATCGTCTATAAATATCTCGTTGTATGTAACGTTCGGGGAGAGATCGATCGATATAGCACCTGGCTACTAGACTACCCTCGATAGAACACACTGTAAAGGAGAAAGAGAGAGGCTCGACACTCCCGAGCGAGCATCCTGTAATTCACTCTCAAATATTAGTGAAGCCACTGGACGTAGGGTTATTATCTCCCTCGTGAGAGGCCCGAACCAGGATAAAAAGACCCTTGTCTGTTGCCTTGTTCGCAATCATCTGACCATCCCGCTTAGCCCGGCAGGCCCTCGGATGCTATACCCTCCGCAGAAAAGGGGCCCTGGTTGATCCCTCATTCAACAAGTAAGCTTAGCGGGAGACCGGTTCCCGAATCGTCGACAGTTCCCCTCTGAAAGTAACTTCTTAATGAGGCATAACTACTCGTCGAATCCCTTATTAGACAATCCATTGGTCGCATTACATTGCATCAATTCTAGTGTGGTACGCAATTTTTTATGGCCCTCTCTGTTTGGGTACAACAGTGTTCCGTGGTCCTCCCATAGGCACTGGAACTTTTCGTAATGTCTTTCATCGATGTATTCTTCCTCTCCATCAAGCAGCATTTGGTCTAGGTCATCATCGCCAAACTCCCCCAATGTATCTTCGAAGGAACCGTGTTGGCCATCGTCCGGGATATTGTTGCCTGCCTTTTCTTCTTCACCGTCTTCCTGTATAATCTCTTCTTCACCGTGCTTGGTCCAACAGGTATAGTTTGATATGAAACCTCTTGCGAGCAAATGGAAGTGAAGGTGGCTAGATTTTGGCTACTCCTTCTCATTCCTGCAGTCTATGCATGGACAACATATGTAGCCTGATGTCGTGTATGCATCGGCCGCATGCAAAAAATCTTGCAAACCCTACCAGAACTCCGGGGAGCGTTAGTCCATGTACATGCATCACCGGTCCATCTACATTATGTTACATCAAGGTAACTGTTAGCTTATTTTTGATAATGAATTATTGAACATTTCCCAAAATCCAAATTAAACTAATATTTTCTTTATTTAAAAATTATTTAAAATTTTAGGTTGATAAATTTAATTTTAGGTGAAATTTCTTTGACAAAGATAATATTTTAAAATGATAATATTTCATCACATATTTTTTCTATAGAAATTGTTATTTTAAGACAACTATATTTTTAAAATGACTTTATTTCATTACATGTTTTTAAAAGGACTATATTTCATTACATATTTTCCTATAAAATGATTATTTGCTCCAAAGATTCATACTCAACAAGTTTTTGTAACCTACTAAAAGAATTGGTCAATCAAAATCTAGATTCAAAATTCCTCATCGATCGATTGAACCAAAACCTAAATATTAGCTAGATCCACACCTTCAATTCGAGCTACATCATAATCCACGCAAAATCCAAGCTTACACAACAAGTTTTTGCAACCTACTAAAAGAATTGGTCGATCAAAGCCTAGATTCAAAATTCTTCATCGATCGAGAACCAAAACCTAAATTTGAGCTAGATCCACACCTTCAATGTGAGCTACATTATAATCCAAGCAAATTCCAAGCTTACACAATTCACGAGTGATCAAACATTGGCTGTAGTAAGTGTTGCAGACAAAAACAAGAGTTACAGGAAGAAGAAAGGCAAGAATAAGGGCACACGTGTATGTTATCTATATGACGAGGAAGGTCATATAATAAAGCACTGTTCGAGTTTGAAGCAAATGAAGGGTGCATGCTCAATGGTGGTAGCAAAAGATAGTCCAGACGTACTTATCGTCAGTCAACCAGGTACTTCCCATGGATGGATATTAGATTTAGGTTGGATCATCCATATATATTAGGCGAGGGAGATGTTTGATGAAGGATCTCTACGCTCGGCATATGGAACTATTCACTTGATTGATTGCGAGGATTATGCAATTACTTAAGTAGGAACAATTATATTGGAGATGTACGATGGAGCATCTTATACATTGATGGGAGTTCGGTATATTCCTAGCTTAAAAAGAATCTAATATTGGTGAGGTCATTTGAACTCAAAGGTTTTGAGATATCACTTCCAGATAAAGTCATGCGAGTTACTTGCGAAGGTAGGTAATCACACTACAAAAGGACACCCCTTTTTGCAACGCATATATGCGTTGCTAAAAGTCCGTATATGCGTTGCTAGGGTCTATACCAATGCATAATTATCGCTGCCTATGTCGCTGCTGCTAGGGGCTATTACAACGCTTATATATGCGTTGAAAACCCTACTAATAACCGCTGCTAAATTGCAACGGATATTTATAGACTCTGACGTTAACGCTTACATGTGTTTGTGCCACCATGGGCAGCTTACCTCTAAAGCTTGTTGCAACATTTAGATTCGAATTGTGGCAACGCTTATATGCTGCAAGAAATTAACCATTGGAAAAAATAATTAATATTTATTTGGAGCCAAATAAATATATATACAGATGCTAATCGCATTTGAAACTTTTCAGATCATCCAAGGCACACACATAGGAAATAAGCACAAATCGGTCTATATTAAAACAAATATTCACATTATAGAGTAGCATCCACAAATTAATTCATCACATAATCGTGTTCAAACATTCACCCTAAGGTTTCCTTCCTCCCCAACTCCCGCCACCACCCTCAACTGCGGTGCCACGATCGTCTCCGACCTGGTAGATTCCTCACCACGCACCGTGCTTCCTCTCCAACTATATGAGACTACCGATTCCTCTGCTCTCTTTTCCTGTGCCTAATTGTTGTGCCCTCCATTGGCCCAGATAACGACATAGGTTCTACGGCCTCAATTTGCGAGTTGGTCTTCTCATATAGTCATCCCCACAAATGTATGCAAGGATAAACTTTTTTATTTTCAAGTATAAGGCTCGATCGATGATGTAGTTTCCAAAACTACAAAAGTGCATCTTTATACCCCTGTTCAAGAAAAGGAACCAAGGAACAACAGAAGATCAAGATTAAACACGTAAAATGCTAGGAATGGAGCAATCGACGTTGAACCTACTTCCTAGAAAGGTTAACAATTAATGGCAATGAAAAAAATTACATAGGCATACATATTTTGTCTGTTGACATACTCTTACAATGTCATGATTTTATGATTTATATAGCAACAAAATCAACGACCAAAGTTGTAGACGGAGACTAATTAAACCAAGTGAATGAATATAATAGAGTTCTTTTTTACCGATGAGCATAATTTCATAAAGATGCCAAACACAAGAGTTGATGATGTACTATAGTATGTAGATCGTCAGACACCCAACCAAACGCACCAAATCTCAACATAAAAGCAGACTTGTTGATAACATGCTACCAAATCTATGATAACCGATTGTCGACAATGTGGGAGTTGCGTACCTCATAGCTGGTATAAGGATGGCTTAGAAGGCGGCATTATCTTTTTTTAAGGTGTGTTTTACTATAGAAGCCCAAAACTTCTTCCCTGATTATTTCTCAAAATAGATTTGGAGTTCAGGCTCTCGCACTGGAAGTGCTCGCTTTATCACATGTTTTTATGGAGGGCTTTCGCTTTAAAATTCACAACCATCATATGTAGTTCATCGATTATTTTTATCTTCCAACATAAACTAGTTTGGCTTATGGAGTTTATCAATAACCGTGATGGATGCTATGATATCCGCCATATGAATACCTCAAATCATAGGAAGAACTCGATCACAGATCGAAACAAATAATATGATCCCCAAGAAGACAACCTGAAAATCATATGATTTCAACTTGATCGAATAGGAAAACATAAATCGACACCTTCCTTTACGAAGCTTCAAAGCTTCCCCAAGACCAAAGTTCCCATTACTTCGCATCATCTCGACAAACTCATTGTAGTCGATCCGTCCATCATGAAAAATAATGTTGTATAAATGACATTAACATGTAAACAGTACCAATACAATATCACTAGAAAATTTATATCGGTGCTCACCCTAAGGGCTATTTTCTTTAGTTTGTTCATTGCGTAAAACCTGCTTTTAACCGACTTAGGACAAGAGAATCAAGAGGTTTGTCAGAGCAACTCCATCAACACAAACCCAAGGGTGACCTAGCAAAAGATGGGTGATTAGAGGAAATTTGGTTCAAAATGAAGTAGATGACTAGTAATAAATTATTTAGTAAATGATAGTTACGCTTCCATACTACTCACATAAATTATTTGGATCAAACCCTCCTCCTCTACTTTGATGGCCAGAAAGATAAGCCATTAACTCAAGAACCACATAAGCCACTTAATTTTGTCAAAAGTTCATTCTTGTAACAAGTATTTGTCACCGTCTGTTATAATTAAGCACACCTTGAAGAAAAAGCACAGGAATATGTCATGCATAAGCTTCCTTGGTTTTTTTGTTTCTCAACACCAAAAGCGACCCTAATGGTGGTTGTTATTATTGCGCGAAGCGCCACCGAGGATCTTTGGAGGAGGGAGAAGACGGGCCGAGGATGCGGAGGTCGACGGGGCACGCGTCGACGGCGGATGATGGAGGCCTTATCGAGCTCCAGGATCTCGAGGCGCCCACCGATCCAGCCGCATCCACAGCGTCTTGCGCCGGCTTCTTCTTGCCGACCTTGCCGGACACGCGCCCGCCGCCCGTGGCGGCGTTTATTTAGGGGAGGCGGCGAGACGGACAGAGAGGTGGGAGGGGGAGTCGCTGCCAGCGGGACTCGGGAGGAGGAGGAAGGAGGAGACTGAGGCGGCGGCTCTCGGCTCGGGAGGGGGAGGAAGGAGGACCGCTCGCGAGGGTTCGGGAGGAAGGGTGGAGACTGGGCCGCTGGGGCATGGGCTGCCGCTGTTGGACTCGGGTCGAGAGGATCAGAGGAAGACTGAAGAGTAATGAATACGGATATCCGAAAAACGAAATATCCGATATCCGGTTTCTGACTCATATTTTTCGGATAGCGCTCGCTCCGAATTCGATCCGATATCCGTTTGTAAATATCCGGTGTAATGCCGCAGGAGAATTATTCATCGCAGATGAATATTTTTGTGGTCGTGGGTGAAGTTTTTTTCCTCTCCCCACCTTTTTCCCCTTCCTCTCTCTCCCCCACCTGGTTCCTCTCTCCCCTCACCCGATTCCTTTTCTCCTCCTCCACACAGAACGGGCAAGACCTTCTCCTTCCGGACTTTTTCCCCTTGCGCCCACTGGCCTCGCGCCCCGCAGCTTCCTCCACTCTGCACCTCTCCTCCTCCACAGCAGCAAGGGCAGCAGCCTTCTCCTCCCATGGCGCCTTCCTCCCAAAGAGCATCCAAGCCCTCCTCCCCTCCAGAAGTCCTCCCATGGCGCCTCCCTCCCCAGCCGGCGTCTTCCTCCTCCTTCCATTGGTGGCAGCAGCAGTTCCTCCTCTTCTTCCTCTTTGTAGGTGAGTGGATTTGTGCTTTGGAGGTACTCTTGCTGCTCTAATGGATGTATTTCCTGGTTGGGTAGGTTCTAGGGTTCCTAGATCTGAAATCTTGGGGGGAAAAGTGACTCTATTTGGGAGGGAAATCCTCGTCTCTTTCGGGCTGTGCGCTGGCAGTGTGTTAGAGCTTCGATTCGAGGGTGTTACAAGCATTTCTTGGGGGTCCGGCTGTTGCGAAAGTTGTAGATAATCGAATTACCTTTCAATAGAGACTGGAATCACTAAATTTCGTTCAGCCGTTTGAAAGTTATGCCCTTTTTACCGAGCGCTGTCCAATTGTGTCGCGATTGGGGCAGTTTGTGTTCAACTGCAGGTTAGAGGAATATAGAGGCCGAACCACACTTTTTGTATACTTAGAAAAAGGTGGGAAATTTCCTGCCGTTCGAGAAAATGTACTCGTTTACTTGATTTGGAGTTGTATAGCCCAAGTTATGGCCTGTTGAAGTGTGCTGTCCCAAGCGGCAGATTTCAGGTTTCGGAGTTCGGGGCGACCCGTAGGTTCGATGTCGTTTTGTTTTGGGTTGCTTGCTGTAGTAGCATGTTTTTGAGTGGAGATCATTCTATTGCAGGTGGTGTGAACCCGAGAGCAGCATCGACCTCCCGTCTTAACGCCCCGTAAGCGTTAAAGGCAAGTGCATCACTTGTTTGTTTGATATGTGTGTTGGTTGATGAAACGTGTGCCTTGCTAATATGACACATTGCTACTTCTTATAACTCAAAATGATGCTACTAGTATGAATAGTCTAAATTGATTTGTGGAGTTATGAGATTAGTTAAAAAAAAATGTGAATATGGTAATTTTATGGAAATCGATGAAAATGTGACTGTGAAAATGTGAATATGGTAACTTATTTCTGTGTTTGTCCTTCTCCTAGGTTAAGCAAGATGATCTTCTTTGGATTAGTGTGTTGTGTTGCTTTTTAATCGAGAGATTCTTCGTTGTGAAGCTTCCCACCTTAGGGCTCAAGGTGAGGGAAATGGTTTATGTTGTTAAGAGAATGGAGTTCTCTTCGATTTTGTGGCTGCTTTTGATTAAGTTTGTGTGAAGTTTCTCTTCTCAGTTGAGTCTTCCCCTGTTGCGCATTCTATTGCTTTGATTTCAAGTTGAGGAAAGTGGTTCGCTTTGTAAGAGAATTGAGATTCTCTTCGCTTTTTAGTGTGATAAAAGTAAATGTGTTTGTTGTTTAAAGATAACCTAAATTATTGTGTTGGTAGAGAAAGAATAATAGAGATGGTAAGTGATCTAAAGTGAAAGTTGAATTAGTATTTTATGCAAAGTGTTGCGAGTCATGGATTTAATGGAGAGATCAGGATTTGTGTTCCGGTAAGGTTAGTCTTGATCACGACCAAGAAGGTTTAGAATGTTCAGTTGATGAACTTACCATAGCAAGGAGATGGTGTAAATTACTGACTATTGTTGCTTTTGGGTCAGTTAATATTGCGGGTCAACAAAATGACTTAATCTATGTGTAATCAAAGAATGAGGAGGTATGGAATGTTTGTAGTGATACTGGGGTTGTGTCCTTGACAAATGTTTGTCTTGGGCCTTTATTTATGAAATAGGTCTTGTGGAAATGATATCAAGTTGTTAGAAGTATGTATTGGTTGAATGAATTGGGGATGTCAAAGTGATGACTTAGAGGTTGTACGAAGGGTATTGTTGTTTATGTTGAAATAAATGTTGAAGAGTTGTGTTTTAAGTTTGGAATAAACAAATATAGGAATGATGGTTTGTTTTGGTTAGTGAACCAAGGAAAATGATGACACATGTCTTGTGTTGAATTAACTGATAGATTGATTGTGCGAAAGAAGTGAGAACGCTGTTCTCTTCGTTGATTGTCGAGAGTTAGACTTGGGTTAGTGTTTGATAATGATATGATAAGTGATAGTTTAGGGTTGATGTTAATATAACCAGTGGTGGTTATATGAAAAGGAGAAGGTAAATAAAGAAAGAGTGGGTTTGTAACTTATGTCTAAACCTGTTGGGTTTTCCTAGGATACCTTTGGTGAATATGAAACCTTAATGGCAAGAGTTGGATTTAATTGAGAAAATGCGTGTGAGTGTTCCAAAAAAAACGTAAACCTTATGAATGTTTCATAAGTGATTTTTGTGGGAGAAGTAGTTTCTGTTGGAAATGAGTTTTCTTTTCTCTTGAAAGAGAAATGTGATGGTTGTGGGTTCATATGCTTGATTTGAGAATTGGTTTTCTCTTTCCAAAATGTTGATTTTGGTTAGTTGTGAAAGGTTTTGCTTTGCGAAAGCGAAATGAATCATGATGGTTATTGAGAGCTTTTGTCAATGCTTTGTGTGGAGTTTCTCTTTTAATTTGAAGTTCTACCTGATGCGACTTCTATCGCATTGTTTGGAAAATGATAAAAGTGGTGTTTGCGTTTGTAAGAGAATTGATATTTCTTCTCTTAAAGAATGTTGGTCGTTGAGTTAAAGTGGATCGATTCCCTTAATTAGTTTTTGAATGAAGTCGTTTATTCTAAAAGAGAGAGGTTCTGCCTTGGTAAAGGCTTGAGGTTTACTTTTGTAGAAGTGAGTTGCCTCATTAAAGTTTTGTGCGGTGTTCTCTTTTAATGGAGTCTTTCCCGAGGTAGAGCTTGGTGCCTTGGTTTTAATGCGTTGGTCTTGGATTGAGTGGTTAAAGGGAATCGAGACTTCCTTTGATCTCTAGCATGAAAAGCAAGATGGATTAACTTCTGATAATTTGGTTATGTTTATGAGGGAATTGAGTTTCCCTTTCTCTTTGAGAGGTTTTGCGTCAGTGAAAGCAAGTTGGATTGTTTTGGTTATTGAAAACTTCTGTCAAAGATTTTAGAGGAGTTTTTCTCTTTTAATTGAGTGTTTCCCGATGCGAATTGTATCGCATTGATTTGAGTTTTGAGTTTTCCCTTGCGAATTGACTTGGGAAAGAAAAAAAAAGAGTGATCTCTGGATATTATCGAATTCCTTCCAAAGTGAATTGTAGCGCATTGGGTTCAAGTTGGTGCAAGCGGTGCATGTGATTCAAAAGAAATTGTACTTCTTTTGTATTCTAGCCTGAGTTGAGAATATGAATGTTCATGGTATGTTGTCGAGTATACTAAAAAAAATTTTTGCTTCTAAGCTTGGGTGTTTTAGTGAAAGACTTTGAGGGCAAGACCCTCGTAAGGAAAGAACCAATTATGGCTTGGAAATGATTTATGGCCCTAGCTTGGCTAGGTGTTGAACATTAATGGTATAAGGGTGGTTATGATGGGGGTTGTTGATGTCTTGGTTCGAATTTTGTTGAGAATATCGTTAGTTGTAAGGAAGGTGATGGTAATTCAAAATAAAGTGTCCGATTGTGATCATGTGATTTAGCTAGTTGTCCCTTGGTGTGAGATATGTCTGGGAGAGAATAGAATAAAAATATATTGTAGTTGTGAATTGGGAAGGATCAATTATGTCTCAAGTGGGCTAACTCTTTCAAGAAGCATTGGTTAATTTCGATTCTTTGTGATAAAGGTCAAACAATTGGAAAGGATGGGGTTTTGTGTAATTGATTGGTAGGGGGTTCAAGTTTGGAACCCTAGCGGACCGTTCAAATACTAATGGTTAAATGCTTGTTAAGGGGATGTGTTTCGCGATGATTGTGACATCCTGAGTTTGAGGAATCATGGTAGAGCGGTAGAAAGAGGAAGTTAGAGTTCTGTTGAGTTTAGAAATTTATACCCGCTTTGTTGAGAAGAATAATCGAGTAAAAGACATAGTGTGTTTTAGTGCTAAAGGAAAGTCTAGTCTGGGTTATGTCAAACTAATTCTTGAGATCATGGTATAATATGTGGGTATGGAAATGCGGCATATCATTTATGATTGAGTCCTTAAGTGAAGGTATTGAGGTAGAACATTGAGAAAATTTGTCTGAGTTAAGTTAAAACTCTTTTATTGATCGTTGGATTTGAGAACTTGTTTTTTCGTTTGATCCCTTGCGTGGTTGTTTTGAGTTTGCAAGGAAGTTTGTATTCTTGGTGGGCATTGCCTTGTGTTTTGGCGTTCTGGGAATTCGGGGTCGAATTCCTTCAAGGGGGAGAGAATGTAATGCCGCAGGAGAATTATTCGTCGCAGATGAATATTTTTCTGGTCGTGGGTGAAGTTTTTTTCCTCTCCCCACCTTTTTCCCCTTCCTCTCTCTCCCCTCACCCGATTCCTTTTCTCCTCCGCCACACATCAGCAAGGGGCAGCCTTCTCCTTCTGGACTTTTCCCCTTGCGCCCCGCCTCGCGGCGCCCCTGCAGCCTTCCTCCACTCCCCCTGGCGCCTCTCCTCCACACACAGAGCAAGGGGCAGCAGCCTTCTCCTCCCATGGCGCCTTCCTCCCAGCAGCATCCAAGCCCTCCTCCCTCCGGGAAGTCCTCCCATGGCGCCTCCCTCCCAGCCAGCGTCTTCCTCCTCCTTCCATTGGCAGCAGCAGTTCCTCCTCTTCTTCCTCTTTGTAGGTGAGTGGATTTGTGCTTTGGAGGTACTCTTGCTGCTCTAATGGATGTATTTCCTGGTTGGGTAGGTTCTAGGTTCCTAGATCTGAAATCTTGGGGAAAGTGACTCTATTTGGGAGGAAATCCTCGTCTCTTTCGGGCTGTGCGCTGGCAGTGTGTTAGAGCTTCGATTCGAGGGTGTTACAAGCATTTCTTGGGGGTCCGGCTGTTGCGAAAGTTGTAGATAATCGAATTACCTTTCAATAGAGACTGGAATCACTAAATTTCGTTCAGCCGTTTGAAAGTTATGCCCTTTTACCGAGCGCTGTCCAATTGTGTCGCGATTGGGGCAGTTTGTGTTCAACTGCAGGTTAGAGGAATATAGAGGCCGAACCACACTTTTTGTATACTTAGAAAAAGGTGGGAAATTTCCTGCCGTTCAAGAAAATGTACTCGTTTACTTGATTTGGAGTTGTATAGCCCAAGTTATGGCCTGTTGAAGTGTGCTGTCCCGAGCGACAGATTTCAGGTTTCGAGTTCGGGCGACCCGTGAGGTTCGATGTCGTTTTGTTTTGGGTTGCTTGCTGTAGTAGCATGTTTTTGAGTGGAGATCATTCTATTGCAGGTGGTGTGAACCGGGAGCAGCATCGACCTCCGCCTTAACGCCCCGTGAGCGTTAAAGGCAAGTGCATCACTTGTTTGTTTGATATGTGTGTTGGTTGATGAAACGTGTGCCTTGCTAATATGACACATTGCTACTTCTTATAACTCAAAATGATGCTACTAGTATGAATAGTCTAAATTGATTTGTGGAGTTATGAGATTAGTTAAAAAATGTGAATATGGTAATTTTATGGAAATCGATGAAAATGTGACTGTGAAAATGAAAGATGAGAATATGGTTATGAATGTTGATAATGGCATTTGCATATGTGCATTCATGAAATGCATCGAGCCAGGACGGTGAGAAAGTCATATGGAATGTATGACTAATCCGGAGTGCTCGGGATCCTACCCCGTAGTCCCATCCATTGTATGGATGGGAGCGAGAGTGTAGGACCCGCTACTGGGTAGCGGGCAAGTCCTGCTTCGGTAGGCCCCTTCCACGGGATGGATAGGTTTGAGGGCACGCGACGACGGGTGGTGCTCGGCAATACCGGTATGTGCAAAGCGTAAGAGAAGAGACATTCATGAGTATGCATAATGCATCATATGGTTGATATTCATGAGCATAATGCATCATATGTATGAAGATTGAGAATGAGATGAAATGAGACATTCATGAGCATAATGCATCATATCGTTGATAAATTGTGAATGAGATGAGATATTCTTGAGCTTGCATATTGAATCATGTGGATGAATTATGTGTGTGTTATGTTCTATGATAAGCTTTGGGTGTTAAATGGAAATGTGAGGAGTTGGGATGGAGTCGTGGACTCATCCAAAAAGGTTTAATGAGGTATGTATGTGAGATACGCAACGAGGTAAATGTATTGATATACTTTGTTTTATGTATTGGTTGATTCATATGAGAGTTCTAATCTTGTTGTTGATCCGAATGTGTTAGTTGATTAATTATGTTGATTTGATGCACTTTGCTGAGTTTTCGAACTCACGCTTGTTTGTCATTTGTTTTTTTAGGTACCTTGAAGTTGTGGCGCCGGGATGGGTGTAGAGACACAATCACGACTTCGGTCACCTTCAACCCATCTAAAATGAATATAGTGTCTGGGCTTGACTAGTGTTGTAATTATGTTATTCGTTGTTGCGGTATTGTTATTTACCAGTTGGTTGTGTGATGATTCCTTTATGCTTCTGCTAGTATGTGTCATCTTGGATGACTAGTAGTGTGATTACCGTATAACTGTTGTTTATTTGTCTGCTGAGTGGATGACCTCTACTTCTAGAGAGGTCATGCCGAAATTTCTAGCTAATTAGTTAAGCTTTTTAATTGCTTTAGAATTGTCCTCCGCTAGCGTTATTAGAGGTCTTGGTAGCACTCGCGGTGTGGTTGGCGCCGGGGTGTTACAGATGATGCCGAAAATTTTCAGTGAGTTTGGTAGTTGGTAGCATTCGGGGCTCAATGTGGAGCCGGGGTGTTACATCCGGATCCGAATCCGAATCCGACCCGATATCCGTTTTCATTCCCGGATCGGATTCTAAATGGATCCGGCTCGAATCGGGCGGAACTATCCGTCACGCTTCAACCCTATCGAAGTCACTCGACGGCGAGAGATTTGGGGATGGTGAGTGGGAGACTGGGACTGATGGGGCCGGTGTAGCTGCAAGGAGGAGACGACGCAGGGATCGAGGAGATGTACGCAAGCTGATTAATTGATCGGTACCGATCGAGGCCAACTAGCCAAGACAGATTCGGACAAATATTTGAATGGATAGTTTAAAATATATGATAAATTCTTCTATTTGAGAGAAAGATATGTTTACTTTTTTTTAAGATGTGATGTATAGCATAGTGTCAAATAAATTTGGTTACAGATAAAGAGGTTATTGGTTTATATTTTTTTTAATTTATTGTAATTAAGTCATGTGTTACAATCTGTCTCTATATGTGTTACTACAGTATTATTATTCACACCTTACAAGCATGTGTTACAATATTCCTCTGTAACATATATTATGTGTTGCTGTTGTAATTCCTGTAACATTTTTTACATCTCGATAAGTATGTGTTACAACATGCCTTTGTAACACAAATTATATGTTACTGCAATATCTCTTTGTAACACATTGTTCAATGTGTTACAGAAATATGTTACAGAAGATATGTTTTGTAGTAGTGAATAAAAAAAACAAAGGTTCACGCCGGCGGAAACAAAAGAGTCTAATACGGATCCGGCCAAAAAAACAAAGTGATCTACAGATGATTCTTGCAACAGTTGACAAATGTTGCCACTGGTTGTTTAACCCTACGGATGATGCTTGCAACGCTTTTAAACGCTGTTACCTCACATTACTTGCAACGCATAACATCATGTGTTGCTATGTATCCGTTGTTTAACCCTACGGATGATGCTTGCAACGCTTTGCAAGCGTTGCCACCTATTGCTTGCAACGCATAACATCATGTGTTGCTATGTATCCGTTGTTTAACCCACGGATGATGCTTGCAACGCTTTTTTGCGTTGCCACTTTGTTGCTTGCAACGCATAACATCATGTGTTGCTATGTATCCGTTGTTAAAGGGGTGTTCCTGTTGTAGTGTCATGAAAAGTATCTAAAGTAATAAAGGATACTGAATGATGAGTAAACCTAAAGAAAGGGCAACCAATGGGAGGTCTAAAACATCCTGATTAGGAGAAGGAAACCATAACATTCTCTTGAGATGACTTGCAAATATAGCCCCCCTTGCGGGAGGCCGCCTCCCGTGGTAGGGGAGCACTGAGCACGATGGAGGAGTCTACATTTGCAAATCATTTTGGGAGGAGGCTAGATTTGAAAAAAAAAAAAGAGGTAAGAGAGCTAGATAAGTCATCACTCCTAAAACCTAGGCTAGCTATATGATGAGCTTTTCTTAAATTTTTCTCGTTGTGGTTCAAAAATGCACATATAGAAATGGGGATAAAAATAATGTCCTGTGCTTTGGTCGAAAAATGAAAATAACAGTTCCAACATGATCATTCCGTCAGTTTGCAAATGGTGAAAAACATTTCCATATGATGACCAGGGGTGCAAAATTTGAGGAAACAGGGGGGATGCGGGCCTCCACGGCGGAGGATTTGATTGCATAATTATTTAGAGGCGTTTCGGTGTGAAAATCACGAGATTTGGAAGCTCAAAAATCAGCTTTAATGGAGGCAAGAGAGAACAAGCCCTCTCTAGACGTAGTGGACTTTGCCTACAGCTAGAAAAAGCCTGACAGTGGGGTCTAATCCCACTGTCAGAGGATGGTCTTTTTTTGAGTTATTTAATGCTAAGAAAGAAATAGGCTCGGATAAAAATAGAAAAATGGGTCCAAAAATTCTAGAAAAATTCCCAAAAATACTTTATAATATTTGGAACTCAATAAAATTATTTTATGAATTTTTAAGCTTTTAAATTTTCTACAAATTTTTTTTGTAAAACCAAAAATGGCAAAAAGGTTTTATAAAATCCATAAAAATCAGTGAAATTAGAAGAAAATTCTAAATATTAATTAAACCAAAAAATATGTGAATTTTGAGGGTGTTATATTTCCACAAGAACATTATTACCCAATGATTACTAGTGGTGAATTTTAGCATCAGGACAAGATGGTTTTTCTGAGCATTACCATTTCCCCATTTCCATCATTTCTTAACTTTTTAAGACTTTAATCAGTACTTTTGCTTACATGTTAGGCGTTGAAGCAAGATTAGTGAAAGTCTTGCTGATAGTTTCCCCTTTTTCTAGTGTTTACAACTATACAAGAATATAGTGGCTAAAATGTTGACAATCAGTATGTAATCGTGCTTCCCAGTTGATACTATAGGAAAGAATTATGTGACCATTAACTCAAAAAATTATGTGAGCAAAAGAAGAAAGAATATTTGTGCTCTCGAAATGTGCTTTAGGTAGCTTGCCTAATCTTCAGCGTGTTTGTTAGGATTCAGCAACATAATAAGAACACAACATAATCAGTACACAGAATAAATACCGATGCCAATTATGGTCTCCTTTAGGCCTTAGGGGTGGTACTAGGGGCATACGGGTACAATATCACTTCTCCGATGGGTCAAAATTGTTGATCGAATTGGTTTCGACATTAGTAGTTTGGGATTTTTAAGATCTTAGAACTATTTATATTGTGTTTTTAGCAAATTTTAAATATATGTTGAATTTATGATATTACAAAATAATTGTAAAAGACTAAGAGGTGTACCCGTAACGTGTGCATATTTAACGAAAATTTTCTAGTTCCGCCACTGATAATGACCCCTTCTCTCTCCGAACGAAAAATGTAAGAAAATGTGAAGGAGGGTCCAAAGTTTAAAATCACAAAAATTAAAGTAAAAAAATAATTTCCACCATTTGGGACACTTGGAGTAGAGTTAGAACATTTGGAGTTCGGGTGAGAGATTTGGAGGAGGTTAAAAATTTTGAATAGCATGAGACACTTGCATAGTTGTTTGAATTCGGGTGCAGCATATTTGGGGGTTTTGCACAAAGTACACAACGGCAGGCCGGGTATTATCCGCAAAATGTGCTGAGTGAAATGTGGGGGTCGAATCTGATTGATTTCGCGCATGCACTTTGGATCTAATGGTCCATATTGGGGTTTAAAGTTTACGCAGCAGTAGTTTACCTGTGAAAATTCCCCTCTCTTTCAAAAAACACGTGATATTTCCCAAGGAAGGAAGGGGGTGTGTATTTCTAGTGATTTATGCTTTCTGACGTACAACCATATTTTTTTAACCATTGAATTAATTAATATAAAATCAGACACACGCATCTCACCCATCCATCTCAAAGTCGATTCAAATGTTAGAAAAAATCGACTTAGAGGTAACAAAACAAAAAATCAGGCAACTTGCAAATAACAAACCTGAAACTAAACAACAAGAAACTAATAAAATCAAACCAAAGGATACATCACATGAGAAGAATTATCACATCCTTCTTCAACAATGAACACGCCTACCAAACTCTGATTAGGACCCGACACAATCGATCGATCGACCCTATCACAGCAACGCATGCAAAGTTGCGACCCCTCTCTAACCACCCATCACTCATATATGCTTGCTTTGCAGGAAAGCCAGGGGTACCCTCAATATCGATATCACCTCTCACGCCCTACAGGGACCAGGCAAACACTACCAAGTAGCTACCGTGCATCCATGTCTTGTCAGTAGTGCATCACTGGGTCCACTACAAAAAAATAAGTACTTTTTCCAATTAATAAATACTAGCTTCAGTCACATATAGTTGTTATTTTGAGAACATATGTGTAATTAATTTTTAAAACTTTAACTATCAATATTTTTCAAATATTTAAATTAGATAAATAAAAATTATATGTGTAAATTTATGTTAAAAAGTACTTTTAAAATATTATAATTTTATTGAGTTTTATAAATATATTATAATAGAAATTAGTAATAGAGCAATGTTTTTGATATCACGTCGATATCTAAAATAACAATTATTTATAATCAGAGATTACACAAGCCTCGATCCATCTCACCTTATATCATCTAAATAGTTCACACACTGGAGGGACTACGTGCTCATCACTTTCCTCACCTCTCATCTCTCGTACGGGTGCCATGGCCACAAAAGCCATGCTCCTGGCTGCCTTCTCGCCTTGTCGACACTCGCCGGCGTCGTCGTCGACGTGGGCGCCGCGGCCGCCACAGCGACGACGCACCTCCGCTTCTACATGCACGACACGGTGACGGCAGGGCCGTCGAGCCCGGCGACGGCGGTGCGCGTGGTGAGGGGCGCGGCGCCGCTGCCCAACGACCCCGTCAACCGCTTCGGCGACCTGTACGTCGTCGACGACCCGCTGACGGAGGGGCCCAGCCCGGCATCCCCCACCGTCGGGCGCGCACAGGGGTTCTACCTCTTCGCGTCGCGGACGGACCAGGCGCTGCTGCTCAGCGCCACCATGCTGTTCATGGCGGGGCGGCACAACGGCAGCACCGTCTCCGTGCTCGCCAGGGACGCCGTCCTCGACCCCGTCAGGGAGCTGCCGGTGGTCGGCGGCACCGGCGGATTCCGCGGCGCCAACGGGTACGGCCTGCTCAGGACCCACTCCTACAACGCTAGCTCCAACAACGCCGTACTACTGATCGACATGTACCTGGATGTGTAGGCGCATGCACCACGTACGTATGTGTACGTGCATGTTATATATTAGAAAAGTCATCGCGGCTGGCGCACCGCGTGCATTGTTTTTCTTTATGTGCTAAAAAATATTTGGTTAGCGCAGATTTGAATTTGTAATGTTTAAGATGTGAGTATTAAGTTGGCCATGAGTGAGGACGCAATGGCATGAGAGAAAACATAGACAATTTAGGGAGATGGATTCATGACGCTTAATTAGGATTTTTATGTTTTATGTGCTGGATTACAATGGTATATGCAGCTGCAGACAGAAATTCTATGGACTGCGGCAGATGGTACAACAAAAGGATTGGTTGTACAGGGTTGGCATGCACATTCGTTAGCATAGTGGAGCAAGCCACAGCTGTGCAAAATGCAATACATACTTACAGGCGAAAGCAGGAAATGCTAGTGGTCCTGAGTAGCACGAAGCACGTTAGCATCTTGTATATCGGAGGAGCTATATGCTGCCGTAGGCACCGTGTATGAATGAAGCGTAAAATTTTCTGTGATGGTACCTAAAACTTAAAGAGAAAGGAAAAAGGTTATGTAGGATTGTATATTTGTTATAGGTTTTACTATTTGCGGTTGGTGCTCGGTGTGCCAAAGCATGTAAAATAATCAGAGTTGTTATAGCTATTAAGTCTAAAAAAACATGCTGTAGCAATTCTCTATCATTAAGTATTACTGCTGTGAAAGCTTTGGTAAAGATTAAGTATACCTGTCTTCCTTTTCTTCTATTAGTTTCTTTCAAATCCAGTACAATAGCGTAAGCATCAGCACCAACGCAGTTTATCATTCGGACGTCTTTACCAGCTTGGTTGCTGATAGCAGAAACATGACAGCAATATTCTTTTCCTTAAACATAAATCAGAAATTAACAGCGTGTACTACATTTTGGAACTGCAATCCGATGATAAGAGGAGGAGAAAGCAAGTAAGCAGACATGGAAAGTGGCAAGCAAAAAAGGAGATGGCTAGTTAGCCGTTTAATGACAAGTAATCAAACAAAGTAGCATAATGAACAAATCTATAATTATGTGGGGGGAAGAAACGATAATAGTTTTTCGTAAACGTACCTATGTTGGTAAAATTAATACTAAAGGGTTGGCCGACCAAGGCGTTCTTTCTTGGTCAAAAGGAAAAGTATGCTAGAAATAAATGTCAATCAAACTATAGATATGTACTGTCTATTAGTAAGAAAGAACAAGAAGCTCATGTATTATATAAAAGAAGCTCATGTACTATAAAAGAATATATATTTCAGTTAGTGCTTAGCTATCAGCAAAATGCTGAAAACGATAACGCACACTTTAGCATCAAGGAGGACAAATAGTAACATCTAAGAAAAGAGTATGTAATATATCTATTATAATTTGTCATCGCAAAATCTATTTGTGTACGTGGAAAAAGTAGATGCTATGAGATAGTACTATTTATTTCTTTGAGATCTATTAATGTCAGCAAGTTCATGATTTCGTGAAAAACATGTATAAGTAAGATATCTAAAAAGCACTTACATAAGACAATTAAGGTCATACGAAAACAGAGTCGTGTATGGTGCAGCAGTGGTGTCCAGTAAAACTTTCAGAAGGTGAAATAGAATCCCTACGACAAATATAAAAAGAATCACAGTGCGAAGTGCGAAATAGGAGTCTGGTGAGTATTGTACGCAGTCTTTCAGGTGCGCCTATACCTGCAGTTTATGTAGAGCAAGATTGTACGGAAATCTAACTAACTATAAAATAGCAGTAGAGATCTACTCTGACGCAATTATCCTGAAAGGCACAAATTGGTGGTTGGTAAAGGCACGATATGAGTGATAATAGTTTTGAGCATTCGTCAAGTAAAAAATGCTAAGCAGCAAGATTAATAAACGAGTAGTATGATTCAAAAAGCATGTCCGAGAATTTGGTGCGAGTCCTTGATAAGAACATGAGATCCATAGATTGTATGATCCAGCGCTATGCACTAAGTAAACTGTTATTAAGGATAGTTTGAAGAGATCTGCAAATGTGGAGAGCTGGAAACATTTCAGATCAATGAAGAACTAATTTTTTATTTATGATGTAGTATGAGCTAATTGTCAGAGCTGCCACTAATCAAGATAGATGCGCACTGCAGATGTGGAAGACTGCGGCTCAGGGTTTTAATTGGAGCTGCTGTTTCTACATCGATGCTATCATATATAACACTTCAGATGCAGTGAGTAGCAGTAAACTACGTCAATCAAAACTGTTTGTAGATCTGGTTAACTGTAAGCTGGTATAAAAGCTTTACTTGAGCGTATTTGCCTGAGATATTGATTGATTGATGGCTAACAGAGGATGTAGCTGTCATGTGGGGACTCACTTACTCCAGACGCAGGAAGGAAACCGGAACCAACGCTGGCCAGAAAGGTCCGGCTTAGTATTAAGATAGAAATATTTTAGATATGTTGATTCTTTATCAAAGTAGTTTCCTTATTTCTAGCAATTAGTTAGGAAAGATAATTTGTTACCTAGTTTGTTGGGCCTTCGTTATATAAGAAGGCCAGATGTTTCAAATAAAGGATATCAGAAAATTTGCCTCATATCTCCTGTTCCTTAATTCTGGTGCCCGCCCTAACCTCCTTGCCGCGTGGCTGCCGCCACGACTTTCCCGCCGCGCCGCAGGAGGGCTAGGGCGCTTCCCCCTCCGTCTCACCAGTACTTCCTTCGCTCCAACTCCGCCATTGCATCCTCGACGTGTGACAACTTGGTATCAGATTCATCCGCTGCTTCTCCCACCATGTCCAGCGAGGATGCAGTCGATCCAATCTTGGCGAAGTTGGACGCCATCATGCAGCAGATGGCGACGGATAAGCGGTCATCCATGCCAAGATGGATACTCTCGCTAGCACAGTCCGGGACATTGACAACCAACAGCGTGCCCACCATCTCGCGATTGCTCGTTTGGAGCATGCGGATGGGCAGGGCAGCAGTCTGCATGAGCCAACCCCCCTGCATTCTAGCGGCATATTGCCGACGCTGCCCGGGCTGTTAGGTCCGGAGCATGGCCGGGCTCCAGTGCTTGCTTCGCCAAGGCCAACGATTCGGCGTGACTCCGGATCAGATCGTCTTCCCCTGGAGCAGCCAGCACAAACCCAGGCGGATCGTGGCGGTCTCCCTCGCTTCTACAAACTCAATTTTCCAACATTCGACGGGAAGGAGGATCCGTTGCCCTGGCTCAACCGTTGCGACCAATTCTTCCGTGGTCAGCGCACACCTGAAGAAGACAGAGTCTGGTTGGCCTCTTTTCACATGCTCGGTGCTGCTCAATTGTGGTATCACTGGGTGGAGCGTGACATGGGTGCACCGTCGTGGCACCACTTCGTCGAGCTTGTGAATAACCGCTTCGGGCCGCCTCTGCGCTCCAATTCCTTGGGCGAATTGGTCGCATTGTGCCGAACAGGTTCTGTATCTGAATTCTCTGAGCAATTCTTGGCTTTACTTTGTCGCACTGACCCCCTCTCGGAGCATCAACAAGTCCAATTGTTTATGGCCGGGCTGGGAGATCCTCTACAGATCGATGTGGAACTCCAAGGGCCGCTGACATTGGAATCAGCTATGAGCCTCGCTCGTGCCTATGGCCTTGAGCTCTCGCAGCATCCTCAACCGCTGCACCATATCATCGTCCTTGGCGCCCTCCGACCACGGCCACATATGGCGGGTCACCGCAGACGCCTCCTGGAGTGCCCGCAGGCGACACACCAACTCCTACACCAGGCCGCAGCCCACTTCCCCGACGTACGTTATCTCCTGCCGAGATGGAACGCCGCCGGAGCATGGGTCTCTGCTATCACTGCGACGAGAAATTCAGTAGTGGCCACCGTTGCAAGAGACTTTTTGTGATGGAGATTGTGGACACCACCGATGAGGAGGAACCTGAGCCGCCAGTAGAACCAGCAATATCGTTGGCCGCAATCACCGGTATTACACCGCGCTCTAGCCAGACCATGCGCCTCCCGGTAACCATCGCAGGACACTCCTTCATGGCTCTGTTGGATTCAGGATCCACGCACAACTTCATTGCCGCCCGTGTCGCCCACACGGCTGGGGTTCCTGTCCAACCATGCTCCGGATTGCAAGTCTTGGTGGCCAATGGTGACCGCATATCCTGCCCTGGGGTTTGCCACAACATGCAGAGGTGCCCTTTGCTCTGGAGTGCTACGTGCTTCCCTTGGATGATCTCGATATCATTTTGGGCGTCCAATGGCTGGGTACACTTGGTCCAATTGTATGGGATTTCAATCACATGACCATGTCCTTCAGCCATGCAGGCCGCCAAATTGTTTGGTCCAGCACACCACACGCAGCACCGAGAGTTGCACTCCAAGCTTGCTCGGGACAAGACTTACTGCACACACTACTAGAGGATTTCAGTGACTTGTTTGTCGAGCCATCAGGGCTGCCACCCGTCCGTGAGCGTTATCACCGCACACATTTGAAGCCGGGTACAGAAGCAATAGCTGTACGTCCATACCGTTATGCTCATTTGCAGAAAGATGAATTGGAACGACGATTACGCGGTCATCTTTGCAGCGAGGTAATCCGCAAAAGCTCCTCCGCATTTTCTGCTCCAGTTTTACTGGTCAAGAAATCAGATGGCTCCTGGCGTTTCTGCGTCGATTATCGGGCACTCAATGACTGCACCATTAAAGATAAATTCCCGATTCCAGTGGTGGATGAACTCCTCGACGAGCTGCATGGTGCCAAATTTTTCACTAAACTCGATCTCCGTTCTGGTTATCACCAAGTGTTAATGCACCCAACAGACATTGAGAAGACAGCTTTCCGCACACATCAGGGTCTCTTTGAATTTTTGGTCATGCCGTTTGGGTTAACCAACGCCCCGGCAACCTTCCAGGTGTTCATGAATGAGGTCCTACAACCATTTCTCTGCCGTTTTGTTCTCGTCTTCTTTGATGATATTTTAATTTACAGCTCCTCCTGGTCAGAACATTTGCGGCATATCCGTACCATTTTTCAAACCCTGCAGCATCACCGGCTCTCCCTGAAACGCTCCAAGTGTTCCTTCGGCGACCACTCGGTCACATATTTGGGTCATGTGATCTCCTCCTTTGGGTCGCCATATGGGCCTGAAGGTCGATGAGTCCGAGATTGGCCCGACCTCGCCCGCTCGAAAGCAATCAGCTGGTTCCTCGGTCTCGCTGGATATTACCGCAAGTTCATCCGCGGGTTTGGTGAGTTGGCCGCCCCCCTCACCAAATTAGATGCTATGAGATAGTACTATTTATTTCTTTGAGATCTATTAATGTCAGCAAGTTCATGATTTCGTGAAAAACATGTATAAGTAAGATATCTAAAAAGCACTTACATAAGACAATTAAGGTGGCCGTTTGCCAGAGTCTAAAATACGAGAGAAAGGAACGGTGGGTGGCGGCTAGGGTTTCCTCCCCTAGCCGTCACCGGCACCTCAGCCAAATCACGCGCACATCGGCGCGCGCCTCCGGATCTCGATCTTCTGCTTTGTGCTCTCGTCGTCGCTCCGGAGATGGCGAGATTGTTTGGTCCGATTTCCTCCCGCTGTCTTGGTCGAGATGACGACCAAACATGCAGAAATTCCCTCATGCCGTTCGCGTCGGGCGCTTCCGTGAAGCGTCGCGCCATCGCGCATGGCGGCGCGTCTGGGGGTGATTATCCCGAGGGCACGCGGCGGGATGCCGTCTTGGTAGGTGCGGTTCTATTCGAAGTCCGATGATTTGCGAGCTCCGATCGACCGCCCTCCGTCTTGGCCGCCGAGGCTGCTCCGTCGGTGTCTTGATTCGATCGGTCGCGCGACATATCCCGGCGATCTTCTAGCCCATGGATTTGGCGGCCCGATCGCAATGACCGATCGGCGGTGAAACTGAATCTATCGTTCTCTATGAGGGCACGCGATTCTTGGCGATGTGCATCCGGATGTGCGGGATATTGGGTGATGCTTTAGAATCAATTTAAAGTCATGGCGGAGTGGAACAGCTGGCTCTTTGGTGACGATCGATTTAATGGTCGCAGCTATGGTGGTCCACTTTGTCTGCTTTCGTGGTGGTCTTCGTCCCCAAGATTTCAAGTTGGTGGTCATGGACGGTATGGAGTCTGTGATCGCGTTCAAGATTTTAGGGCGCAATGATTCAATTAGCGGTGTTCTTAGTGGTGGCGCCTGAATGTTGGAAATCGGAGGTTGCGGATTGTGCACCAGAATATTGGAAATCGAGGCGGCGGATTGCTTACAGCGTTCTCTTTTTCCTTTTTTTTTGTTTTGTTTAAGGGCTGTGTGCTTCTTGCTAAGCAGAGGCCGGGAGAAATTTTAAGGACTTGTATCATCTTGATGTAATGTTCTTGAGATTAATAAAATCTTCCTTCATCTAAAAGACAATTAAGGTCATACGAAAACAGAGTCGTGTATGGTGCAGCAGTGGTGTCCAGTAAAACTTTCAGAAGGTGAAATAGAATCCCTACGACAAATATAAAAAAGAATCACAGTGCGAAGTGCGAAATAGGAGTCTGGTGAGTATTGTACGCAGTCTTTCAGGTGCGCCTATACCTGCAGTTTATGTAGAGCAAGATTGTACGGAAATCTAACTAACTATAAAATAGCAGTAGAGATCTACTCTGACGCAATTATCCTGAAAGGCACAAATTGGTGGTTGGTAAAGGCACGATATGAGTGATAATAGTTTTGAGCATTCGTCAAGTAAAAAATGCTAAGCAGCAAGATTAATAAACGAGTAGTATGATTCAAAAAGCATGTCCGAGAATTTGGTGCGAGTCCTTGATAAGAACATGAGATCCATAGATTGTATGATCCAGCGCTATGCACTAAGTAAACTGTTATTAAGGATAGTTTGAAGAGATCTGCAAATGTGGAGAGCTGAAACATTTCAGATCAATGAAGAACTAATTTTTATTTATGATGTAGTATGAGCTAATTGTCAGAGCTGCCACTAATCAAGATAGATGCGCACTGCAGATGTGGAAGACTGCGGCTCAGGGTTTTAATTGGAGCTGCTGTTTCTACATCGATGCTATCATATATAACACTTCAGATGCAGTGAGTAGCAGTAAACTACGTCAATCAAAACTGTTTGTAGATCTGGTTAACTGTAAGCTGGTAAAAAGGCTTTACTTGAGCGTATTTGCCTGAGATATTGATTGATTGATGGCTAACAAAGGATGTAGCGAGACAAAATCAGCAGCAAAACTAAATATTTAGTGTATCGGCTATCCATCATAGGAAACTATCTACACTGATATACAATGTAGATGTAAACCGTATATATTTGTTGTATATTACATAGAAGAAATTAACACTAATATTTGAAGAAGCTAAATGTCGGAAGATCCTTTCACATAGCAACATCCTATTCGATTAACAAGAGAGCTCTGTTGGTATTACTCACTCGGTTAACATTTCCTACTAAACTAAAATAATGGTAATCTTAAAGCGCGAACACAGTTATTACGTAATTGCATGTAGCTATATTTTCTTACTAATTATTTACAAGTAGTAGCGTTGTTGGCTTCAGAAAACGTTAGTCTAAGCTTCCGTAGGATCACTGCTACACTGTGCAGTTGGACTTCATTATCTGCTGAGATCACAATCTCTTTTTGCACACCATCTTTTGGATAGATGATTCTCACAAAATAATATCAGTATCGGTAAAGCAGATACATAAATAAAACCTAAACTTTAGATATACAAAATCCTTAAAAATATAACAATAGTTTCATATGTAATCGTACAGTTGTTTTAGTATTAGCAAACTCTGGAAGTTAAGATTGTTTGTAGGCTCAATTAATTAGAAATCAATAGAATATCTTCATCTTGATCCATTAACTAAAAAAATTCATAAACTAATGACTAACAGAGAATGTGTTGGGCTTGAATGAGTAGGAAAACTAAGTAGCCAATGTGTTGGCAAACTGGAGTAGGAAACTGTTTACAGTGCTATATAGGCCAGACGCTATTTATTTTATATATAGCATGCATCATATAAAGAAAACGACAATACTTGAAGAAGTCGAATACTGGAAGGTCCTTCTGTACAAAACTACCCTGTTTTATTAATAATATAGCTGTATACCATCATCACTCTCCTGATTAGCATTTCCTATTAAACTCAAACAATGATAAGCCTAAAGTGTAAACGCAGGTAATAGATAACTGCATTCAGCTATATCTGTGTACTGATTGTATAGTAGCAGTAGTACAGTAGTTTTTAAAATCACCGATCTGAGTTTCCACAAAGCCGTAGGCGCAGTATGCAGTTGGATTTCAACATCTGTTAAGACCACGATCTCCTTTCCCACATCATTTCTTAAACCAATGACTTTCACAAAACAAAGCAAGCATCGGTGAAGTACATATACTAATAAAACTCAAACTCTAGATAAGCAAAATGCTTCAAAAGTAACATGTTTATTTTTTGGAAGAAAAAACTAAGCTTTTTTGTATGAAGTAAGACGTTGTTTAAACCTACCGCTAGCAGCAGCTGCTATAGGTCTGCTGTGAGATTGGTCTTAGAGAACAACAGATAAAAAGAATAAGAGCAAAGATTATATTGCATGGCAGTAACTTCATAGTCCTATACACACATAGGTGCAGTAATGGAATAGATCTAAGGAACATACAGCAGGTTGAGCTCGTCTAATTCGTGTTATGGTAAGCTGGTGCGTAACATTCTTAGATATAAGGCTCATCAGCAGGAAGCAATGACGTGGTTGAGAAAATAGCTCGATCTAAAATAGCTGGACATTCGGCACATTTTCATCGGCACAAATACTGATGGCAGCAACTCTGTAGGTCGCAATATGAGATTGGACTTAGAGAACAACGAGATAAGAATAACTAGGTAAAATAGCGCTACCTTAATTGTTAGCGATGAATTAATACTTATAAGAATCGATAGCTTAATACTACAAACATTGAACGCGAGAAAAAATTTGATCTGAGTTTTCTATAAATTGAATTTGCAGAACTACGGGTCTTTTTTTTTCAAAATAACTGGTGAAAGGACCTATTTACGATCTAATTTTTTTTTTTTTGGTGAAAGATCCGGTTTTTTGCAAAATAACTTAAGCGGAAAGACATCCTCGTGATTCTATTTTTTAAAAATCTTACGGACGAAAGAACCGTGGCCAGCGTCGATTACATGGAACTCTGAGGTCCTTCCTTAAAATAATCGGTGGAAGGACTTTCGCGATTTTAATTTTTTAAATCTCTGTGTCGAAGGATGGACTGAGTCTTTTGCAAAATAACTTTGTAGAAGGACCCGTTCGTGATTTCTAATTTACATGGAAAGGACACATTAAGTAATTTCAAATTTTCGAGCGCTTTTAGAAACTCGATGGCGTGTAATTGGATTGCTTCGAAATCTCGGGCTTAAGAGTTAATACTAGGTAGAAAAGCGCTTCTGCTTGGCAATTAATTCGATAGCATGCGCTTCGGAAAAATAAACTTTTTATTTTCGCAAAACCACCAACCGGTCAAAAAATAGTCCAGAGGAAAAAGGGAAAAAATTATCGAGATGACAACCTTCTTTTGTCGAGCCTAATACTATCCGTGTTCATCGAGTAATAATACATGTTTGCAAAACCACCAACCGGTGAAAAAATAGCCTAGAGGAAAAAGGGCTAAAATCTTCGATGAATCATGTGTTTTTGTGACCAAAACATGTTTTCCGGGTTTTTGGGTGAAGAAAACAATTTTTCGAGTTTTTTGTTGCGCTTGTTTAAAAAAAGAAGTCGTTAGGGCTATTTGGCGAATCCACGGATCGCTATAAATCTTGGACGAATCTACATTTTTTAAAAAAGACCATGATTTATGACCGTTGGCAAATCCATAAGTTGATATAAACCTTGATGAAACCAGTGTTTTTTGGTGGCGAAAACTTGCTTTCGCTTTTTGAGTCTTTGGACACATTTTTTCGGTTTTTTGTTGCGTTTGTTAAAACAATGGGTCGTTAGGACCCACAGGCGAATCCACAGGACGAAAACATTGTTTCTGTTTTTTTGGGTGCTGAAAATATTTTTTCCGATTTTTTTTGTTGCGTTTGTCTAAAAATATGGGTCGTTAGGACCCACCGGCGAATCCGCAGGACGAAAACATTGTTTTCGTTTTTTTGGGTGCTAAAAATATTTTTTCCGGGTTTTTTTGTTGCGTTTGTTTAAAAAAATGGATCGTTAGGATCCACCGGCGAATCCGCGGGTCGCTATAAATCTGCGGACGATGAATCCGTGTTTTTTTTGTGACGAAAACATTGTTTCCATTTTTTTGTGTCTTTGAAACATTTTTTCGTTTTTATTGCGCTTTGTTAAAAAAATGGGTCGTTAGGACCCACCGCGAATCCATGGAGACGAAAACATTGTTTAGTTTTTTGGGTCTTTGGAAATATTTTTCCATTTTTTGTTATGTTTGTCTAAAAATGGGTCGTTAGGACTTACCCGAATCCGGCGGACGAAAACATTGTTTCAGATTTTTTTGGTCTTTGGAAACATTTTTCCGTTTTTTTGTTGCGTTTGTAAAAAAATGGGTCGTTAGGACCAATTAGCGAATCATGAGGGCGAAACATTGTTTCTGTTTTTTGGGTGATGAAAATATTTTTTCCGTTTTTTTGTTGTGTTTGTTTAAAAAATGGGTCGTTAGGACCCACCGTGAATCCATGGATCGAAAACATTGTTTAGTTTTTTTGTGTTTAAAATATTTTTAGGGTTTTTGTTGCGTTTGTTTAAAAAAATGGGTCGTTAGGACACACCGGCGAATCCGCGGGTCGGTATAAATCTGCGGATGAATCTACATTTTTTTTAAAAAAACCCGCGGTTACGACCCGTTGGCAAATCTATAAGTTGCTATAAACCTTCAATGAATCTGTGTTTTTTTGTGACGAAAACATTTTTTCCTTTTTCTTGGGTGGCGAAAACATTTTTTTCGGCGAATCCGCGGGACAAAAACATTGTTTCCGTTTTTTTGGGTGCTGAAAATATTTTTTCCGTTTTTTTGTTGTGTTTGTTTAAAAAAATGGGTCATTAGGACCCACCGGCGAATCCGCGGGACGAAAACATTGTTTCCGTTTTTTTGGGTGCTGAAAATATTTTTTCCGGGTTTTTTTGTTGCGTTTGTTTAAAAAAATGGGTCGTTAGGACCCACCGGCGAATCCGCGGGTCGGTATAAATCTGCGGACGAATCTACATTTTTAAAAAAACCGTGGTTCCGACCGTTGGCAAATCCATAAGTTGCTATAAACCTTCGATGAATCTGTGTTTTCATGCGAAAACATTTTTTCCTTTTTTGGGTGACGAAAACATTTTTAGGGTTTTTCGTGGTGAAAACATTTTTTTCGAAAAACGGCGAAAGGACTCGAGCGTAAGAAGCGAGGACTTGTTTGTTATCTTTTGGACACATTAGCTATCCTAAAAAATTAGAAAAGGGCTTGTTCGCGATTTGGACTTAACGGAGGCTTTTCCATAAATTACTGTGTCGAGGGGACCTAAGAAAAAAAATTATTCTCATCTCACAAAAAATCCCGAAGGACCTATCCGTAATTTCGAAGAAACGGAGGGGTTTTTTCGCAAAAAGCCGCACCGACACATGGACGCCCTCTCCTTCCTTCGCGATTTGGACTTAACGGGAGGCTTTTCCGTAAATTACCAGGTCAGGGACCTAAACGCGAAGAAAAAAAATTATTCTCATCTCACAAAAAATCGCGAAGGACCTATCCGTAATTTCGAAGAAACGGAGGGGTTTTTTCGCAAAACGTCGTGCCGACACGTGGACGCCCTGTCCTTCCTCCATTTCTTCCGCTTGTTATAAGGGGATAATTACCGGGTCAGGGACCTAAACGCGAAGAAAAAAATTATTCTCATCTCACAAAAAATCGTGAAGGACCTATCCGTAATTCCGAAGAAATGGAGGAGTTTTTTCACAAAATGCCGCGCCGACACGTGGACGCCCTCTCCTTCCTCCATTTCTTCCGCTTGTTATAAAGGGATAATTATAAGAGCAAAGAGCATATTATATAGCAGTAACTTCGTAGTCCTATACATACATAGATGCAATAACAAAAGAAATCTAAGACTATCTCCAACGGTATCCCTTCAGCCTCCAAATCCCTTCGCAGACAGATACTAAGCACTCCAACGAATTCCCTTCACGGTTCCCTTCGGAAGGGATTTGGAGAGATAATCTTTTCAGAAAGAGATTCTCTCTCCAATCTCTATACAAAACCCTTCGAGAGGATACTGCTGGAGATGATAGGAATGAAGGGAATGAATATCCGAAAGGGAATGAGGGAAGAGAAGGAAATGAAGGGAAATTGCTGGAGATAGTCTAAGGAACATATAGCAGGCTAATCTTGTTTAACTCGTGCTATGGTAAACTGGTGCGTAATATTCTTAAACATAAGGTTCATTAGTAGGAAGCAATTATGCAGTTCAGAAAACCGTTTAATCTAAAATAGTTGGATATTCCAGTACATTTTCTTATTAGCACAAATACGGTCACACATATATCTAAAGATAAAAGAGGCTTATTGCATTGGCTGGCACGTTAGACTAAGGCCATGTTTGGATCATTGGACTAATTGTTAGCTGGTTAAAAATTAGTCCTAGTCTATCCAAAAAGGAAGACTTATAGGTGTGCTAATTTTTAGCCAACCTCTCAACTAACAATTAGTCCATTAGTTGGTGGGTGGGAGCTAATTTGGACTAAAAGTATGTAACACATTGGGAAAGTCTAAAATACCCTCGCCATTATGAGGGGCAGACATATGAGGGGCAAGCATGACTTTTCAAAAAAAATTAGCCCAACCATTAGCCATGTATCCAAACAGCCCTAGGCTAATTTTAGATGGACTAATTATTAGCCAGCTAACAATTAGCTCTAGCCATTAGCCAGCTAACAATTAGCTCTAGTCCATCCAAACATGGCCTAACTTTGTAATTCATTTACCCTTCCAGACAGGTGTAGTCCAGTGTTATAGATTGCAGCTCAGCAGCAATACCTTAAACAAAGGGAAAATAACTTTGTTGAAGAACAAAATTAAAAAAAGTGGTTTTTGAAAAAGTTGAACACTGAAAGATTCTTTTGCATAGGAACATTTTGTTTTATTCATAACATAGCTCCAGCACCACCACATAACCTGATTAGCATTTTCTACTAAATTAATTCTAAAATATAAACGCAGCTAATAGATAACCACATGCAGCTAGACGATAACTTCTTCTCTACACCGTTGCTTGAACTCATGATCTTTACACAATAATGAAAGCGTCTGCGAAGCACATACACCAATAAAACTAAAGCTTTGGATACACAAAATCGCTAAAACTTCGAATGTATAAAATGACTCAAAACTCAAAAGCAACATGTTTACTTCGAGAAGAGAAAATAAAAGTCTTGATATCTTGCATGGTAAACATTTTTTCTCTGAATCTACTGATAGCAGCAGCCATTGCGGGTTTCTTGCGAGATTCGATTTTGACAGCAGTAACAAAAACAATAAGGGCAAGAAGCATGTTGTGTGATAGCTACGTCATACCTTTATACATACATAATAGTGTAGTCGTTTTTAGAAACACTATTCCGAGTTTTCACAAGACTGGTCACGTAGTATGTAGCCGATCTCACTATGTGTTAAGACAACAATCTTTTCCTCTACACGCTGAACCGACACTCTCTGTACAATAAGAGAAGTATGAACGAAGTACATACACCAATAAAACCAAAACTGTGGATATACAAAATGGGTAAAACTTCGGATGTATAAAATAACTCAGAAGCAACATGTTTACTTTGAGAAAAGAAAATAAAAACACAACATTATGCTAAACGAACTGGAACTTTTTTTTCTGAATCAACTGATAGCAGCGGCCACTGCAGTTTTCTTGTGAGATCCGATTTCGACAGTAGTAACAAAGGCAATAAGAGCAAGAAGCATATTGCATGATAGTTACCTTATAGCTTCATATATACACAAGCGTAACAATAAATAAGATTCAATAGACACAATGTAGCTCGATTTCGCTTGAGGCGCACTATACTCGAATCATTGTGTAATATTCCTGCATACGCAGACAATTATTGTTGTCTAGAAGAACTTCTATATCCGACTTTCTTGGAACCAAAAGACAGCACTATATTTTATACACTCATAATCTGGACCATCGTAATACGACCGATCACTATCGGTAGCTGCAAAAGTAGAAAAAAATGAAATAAATCTAAGAAAAAGTAAAGAAAAGAAATATACACAGCAAATCCTTTTTAGCGAGGGGAAACAACAGAGCGGAGGAATGCTAACAAACCTTTTAAGTATGAAATATATTCTCTGGCAGTGAAAAGGATTTTGTCGATCGAGTAGAAGCAATCGTCAAAAGATTCACGATAAGAAAGGAAATGATTAGCAAACATAGAAGAAAGCAATCAACCATAGCAGAACAAAAAAAAATAGGTAAGCAAGCAGCAGGAAACAAGATAGCAAGGAAGATGAGGGTACCATAGAAATAAAGATCCTGCACGAAAGAGGACAACACCAACAGTAAACATCACAACAAAGAAAATAAGATCACCGCAGCAATCACGAATCCACAACAAGAAAAACAGTAAGAAGAGAGCTGCTGAAATCCATCGAAGAGATTGGGGGAAGAGGAAACAGTATCCCTAAAAGCACACACAGAAGGAAACTAGGGAAAAGCAAATGCCATCCTAAAAGCAAAAACAAGAGAGCAAGGCGATGGCGGATTCGGGAGGACAAGACGAAGCCATTCCAGGACAAACTAGCAGGGACGCAAACGGGAAGCTTTGCGCGGGACGTAGCCGACGAGCGCAAGCAATCACGACCAAGAACGACGAGTTGAGACCTCTCCCCAACGAACCAACACAGAGAACCACAGCGAAGGGAGGAAGCTCTAGGCGATGGAGCCAATGAGCGGAGGCAAAGACAACGAAGAAGCGAAAACTCGCAGCGGGGGAGGAAGCTTCTCACGATGGAGCCAATGAGCAAAGGCAGAGACGAAGAAGCGAGCAGCCGTGCCAGCGTTGGCGGCGAGGAGGAGCTCGTTCGCGGCCACACGGGTCGGATTGTAGCAGCGAATGGTGGTGGGAGAGCACAGGAGGCGATATAAGCCTCTAGCTCGTGTCCATGCGTCCGGTCTCCGAAGGCGTCGCGAGGAGGGTCTAGAAGTTGAGTAGCATGGAGATCTCCAGCAAATTTCATTTTTTCCGTCGGCTTTTTTTTAAAAAAATCAAACGCGCGAAACGGTTGAAAGTATACAAACGCATCCACATTTACGATAAATCAAAAGTGACGAATCCGGGTACCCGGGGTACCCCACCGCCTAGACTTCGTCATCACAAAGAAGCATTATCATCCGAAACGGCCAGAAGCTCATGTGGGCCGATTCGGGCCCACCCCAGAGACAAAGACCCCCATGGGCGGAAAAGAACTATGGGCCCTCACTGAGGCCACAAGCATCGAACTTGGTCGGGGCCGCCCGAAGGCTCCGACCAACACCCAGGTCGGATGTCCGCGAAGCCTCCGACCAGACCTGTGTCGGACGCTCATGAGGCCTCGACCAGTGGGTCACCGGAGGTTCGACCAGTCCCCATGCGAAGTCCTCGACGACCCTTAAATCGAGGCCTCCGCCGCAACGTTATCTGGCCACAAATAAAACACCTGTCTCAAGAACACAACGCCTTCGACAGGAGCAGGTGGGTCCGTCCCGAGGCAGCCCCAGAGGATGCCAGGTCAAGCACGTCTCCCACGCGACACGCATCACAGAGAAACGCGCACCCTCCCGAGGCAAACCTCGAGACCGGCCGCCGGCCAAGATCGACATGCGACAGAGGGCGCAGACGCTGCTTCCCGGAGGAACGGACGCTCAGACCGACTCGTGTGCCTACCAACCCGGTATGGCAGAGACAAATGACGACGGATGATGTAACCTTGGAAGCAACTTCAAGGCCAAAGACTTGACACCTCAAAGATAGAGCGCATCGCCAGCCGCTAGGCCCCGCTTTCTCGCTTTTTGCACATCCTTCAGACTTCCGTAACCCGCCTTCTATGCCTATAAAGGGAGAAGGGCCCAAGGAGGGGTTCGAACAGACATCTAAGCCATCACCGTAGTGAAGGCGTTCCCTCGGAGCTATCCGACCTGTAATCAGACGCAGTCTTCTGCGCCCCCATCAATACAATACCACCTCACGAACTGGACGTAGGGACATTCAGCCCGAACCAGTATACACCTTGGGCTCTTGTAGTCTAACCATTCAAGGAAGCGGGAGCGCGCGGCCCCTCGACTTACAAATTTACTTGCCGGTTTACCAAACACCGGATTGGCGCATGCCGTAGGGTGCCTAGGCGCTGTCATCTCCGAATCCCCGCTGCCTTCCTTGATGGCCTCCTCCACCGCAACACCGCCACGACATTGAGGGTGGATTCGCTCGCTCCTCGACTTCGCCGCCACGCCAAGGGCGGAGAGCTCGCTGCCCCTCGTCGCCAGTGTCGCCCTGCTGAGAGCCCGACCCACTACCAGATTTTCAGCGATTCTCGCTCGAGGCCACCGTGTGGGCCTCGGAGCCCGCTAACGGGTACGCTACTCGACGGATACCCGACACACAGGTATCCCCAGCGCCCAGAAAGGCGTCAGAGCCGCCATCAGGCTCAGCTGGGCCCAAGGTCTCCGATCAAGTCTATCCCGGGGGATGGTCCGACCAAACGTAACGGGGCGGGCTCCCCACGGGCTACGGCGATAGCAGCTCGGAGATGCCCCGACCGACGGGTCGGACGGACCGAGAGCCTCGATCAAACTCAAACCTTCTTCGTCAACAAGCCAACGTCAAATCACCAGAAGCCGGCGCCAGACCCGGCCACCTACCCCACTGATGCGGCGCTTCAGTATGACCAAACAGAGAGGGGAGGCCGCGCGCCTTCCCTAGGCAATTCAGGTCGACACCGACGCTGACCGACGGGCTGAAGAGAGCAATGGCTGCTGTCCGGAGGAGCGGATCGCGCGCCACGCTCATCACTTGACGCAGGTGCCAACCACTATCCGTCGGAGGTCAAGTCCGAGACCGAGACGCCGAAGGCGTGAAGACCGGACCAGCGAGGAGCCCCATCCATTTTTTCCTTTACACGCTCTATGTAACCGGCTTCCCGACTATATAAGGAGGTTTGCTCCGTGGGCGGACACAGCAGAGGAGGAGGAGGATAGCACGCTCCCATACTCCTTAGCCTCAGGCCCTCGCTCATCGCTCCTCGCCCAACCATCATACACGAGGTGCTCGCAGAGCCTCGCTTGTAACCCAACGAGTTCATCAAGATCAATACAAACACACACCACCGCATCTAATCGGTAGGGACATTCAGCCCGAACCAAGATAGATTCTCGACCCTCTTTTCTCTTTTGGGTCTAACCATTCAAGGAGCGGAAACGCTGCGGGCCCCTCCAGACTTACAAATTTTACTTGCCGGTTTCGAAAAATGCTCGGCCAGTAGGGGCCTCAACCCCCCGGATTTCCACTTTGCTTCCTTGATGGATTCTTCCAACCCAACGGTTTTGCACCCGGAGCCGAATCCGCTTGCCTCGATTATCCCGACACGACGAGAGCTTTAGCCTTGTCCCCACGCCCCCAGACCAGCCCCACAGTGCTCCCACCCGCCATCCACGCCGACGGCCCCCGGGTCGGCCGGGCCGGCGCCGGCGGCGCGAATTGCGGAGGGCGCTGCGCTTTTGCGGGCGCTTTTCCCCCGGGTTCCGCGTAGAATGGCGCTACCCGCCCCATCCACGAGATTTTGGGAACTCCACCGATGGCGCCGCCCGACGCGAGCGAGCATCGGCGAGCCGGCATCCGGAGTGCAAATGGCCGGTGAGCGATCAACCGCCGCGATTACCAAAAAGACCGCCACCGGGGCCCCGGGCCCGGAGGTGGCCAAGACACACTGGATCATCCCAAGTCCACCCCGACCGCCGACAAGAGCGAACGCGAGCGCCAGACCAAAGGCACGGTCGACCAACCGGGGAGTCAACACGCGCCCCCAAGGGGGGCGAGCGCCGCGCTGGCCAAGTAACCAACAATTGGCGGAAGAGCGGTTAACCCTGCGGCTTCCTCTTCCGAGAAAACCGCCTGGCGGGAGGCAGCGATCCCCGAGCCTAACGAGCCCGAGGTTGGGACCACCAGACCTCCGGAGGGAGAGCCGCCAGCGGGCATGTACCGCCTCGCACTTTCACTTGGGGTCTCACCGGCCGCCAAAGCCAAACTCGCCGGAATGGAGAAGGCCGACGCCGGAGCGCCCGCTCCTACACCCGCCGTCGTTTTGGCAAGACACGACCGCGCACCTCGACGCCGAAGAAGAGCGACCGACGCCCAGCGCAATCGCCAGGTCGC